>VDFB02170433.1:0-14542 GCA_007258455.2 Sequoia sempervirens | reverse complement strand
TTTATTATTTTTTTTCAAAAACCAATTCTGACCCAGTTCCTTATTTTTCCTAACGAACAAAACCCATGTCTTGAAATTTTCAAAATTGATTTTTTGATTTTTACACCCAAGCTTCCGGAGGCCATAACTTTTTACTCGGGTGTCTGTTTGACCTGAAATTTGATGGGGAGTTGCGTTACGCGATAATGAGTGGATTTCCAATATTTATTTGAAAGCCATTGGAACCTGTTTTAACCCATTTTCGGGGCCTCAAAGTTCCATCTTGACCCTCAAAATCCCAATTTAGTGTTTTTTTCCAGCATTTTGACAAATTGTTTTCGCTCATAACTCAAAATGCATATCTCAAATCTGGGATGTTAGTTGGCAATTCATCCTATCTCACCAATGGGTATTTCTTGGAAAAAATTGGGACTCTCAAACATACGACCATGAAGTTTCCTAAAATGGAAAAATTTGACAATTTTTGAAAATTGCCAAATTTGGAAAAATCTGCTTGTCAACACCTTACATCCCTTAAAGTCCCGGAACTCGGAGTCGAATCAATTCAACCATATCCTTCAATCATTCTAGTCTGCGATCCAATCCTCATCTGAGCTTTAATCTTATCCCAATCTGAGCTTAACCAAACCCCTAATCTGAGCTTTCATCCATCTGCAGTCAAGATCTTTGGATATCGAACAAAGTCTTAAGACTCCTCCCTCCATCTTCTTCCATTTTGTCCTATTCATTCATTCATTCTAATCAATCCATTCACTCCTTCCATGTAACCATTCATCTACTTCGAACCTTCATTTATTATCTCAACACTTCATCAAACCTCCTATCATCTCAAACATTCATCGAACCTCCTATCATCTCAAACATTCATCAGACCTCCTTCTATCATTTCAAACTCTCATTCCATAATCTTGATCAATTGTTCCCACCCTTCACCTTCTAGTTCCAAGAATCAGTCATCTATCCATCTGGTCACCTTTTCCTCATCCAAATCCTTATCCCTCTATCCAATCCACCCAAACAATCATTTTCCTCCCCCGATCCTCTCCCCTCATCTCATCTCATAATCCCTTGTCATTGGTATCTAGCTATAGGCTTTTCCCCATGCAATCCAATGTCATCCATCTCATCGTCATCACTTCTGCTTCTTTTGCACATCTGTTCTATCTCATCGTTCATCACTTCATCATTCATCTATATGGCCTGTCCTTTGCCCACTTCATCTTTGATGATTTGGATAACTACCCCATCCCTGAGATTTATATAGTCACTATCCTCCAATCCAATCCAATAGGTCTATCTTGTGCTGTCATGTCAGTTCCATCATTTTAACCCCTTATCTAGGGTTATCTCATCATCTTTCATCCATCACTTGTCTGTGGCCTTTTGTCGAACTACGTTGCCCCTGCGCTTTCACGTAGGCAAGGTCGATCATTTGATCCACCCCCAGGGTTCCATCATCGATCTTCATTGTCCACTTTGGTCCTCTATCATCTATCATTGGTCTTTCTCCTTTTGTCCATCCTATCTTTACCATCCATCAAGGTTTCCATCTTGGTCAGTCATCCACCTTTTATCGAATTACGAGGGCTTTGCGCTTTCACATAGGCAAGGCTAATCTTTGATCGGCCCCCGAGCCCCTACGTCTTTAGGGTGTGTCAGTCTCATGTCTTGTCTCTCTTCTGTTGTGTCGTCAAGCTATGCCCTCATCTGGCTGGTTCTTAACAAACGAGATCTACTTGTATCATTAGATCCAATCGATTTTGAACATCCCACATCATAATGATCTTTTAGTGTAGCATCCATCATGGTTGGTCTCAACAGGATGCATCCTTCCTAACAGACCTCATCAATCCCATCTATCCCCTTGATCCTATGGCAATGGACATTTGAAATTGATTGTGATCTTTTGATGCTTTTGGCTTTTGTTTATCATTTGAGCTCCCTATCATCACTTGTCAAGACCGCCATAATCCATCATATTATGGTGTGTTTTGATTGGTCAACATAAGGGGCATATCTTGATCTTTTTATGTCTATTTGTGTCTTCTTGGTTGTCCCACATAGTACCCACCAAGATCCCTGAGGTCTTGTGTTATGCTGGGGCATCCTTTTGTGCTTGTGGTTATCTCAATACCTGGCCCGACCAAGGTCTTGTGACTTTGGGGTGTTGGGATAGCCTTCTTGTCTGTTGTGTTTGTTTCATGCATTAGACACTATTCGCCTTGGTTCCACATACCCTGGCACTTGATGTCTTATGCTATAGCAAAAATCAGTGCTCCGAAGATGGCAAATTGCATTAGGATTGCATCTCATTTTCCATTCTATCGTCTTGCATGTATCCCCCCATCTATTCATCCTTCATCCTTATCTCTATCAATCTCCATCCATTCCACTTAGCCTGAATCATCTAATCATATCCTTGGTCTAGTTCTCGGTCTTGTTACCAGCCTTGACCCATCATCATCATCCATTATATCCTTCCCTATCCCTTTGGTGTTGTTTTGGGATGTATCCTTCCCTCATCAACAACACTTTCATCATCATCGGGAGGTATTCCTCCCTATCCTTTAGTGGTGTTTTAGGATGTATCCTTCCCTCATCAATACCACTTAGTGGGATGTACCCTTCCCTATCCTCGTGTTGTTTTGGGATCTTTAATTCCCTCATCGACAACACTCCATCCATCATCAACCCATTTTGGCTTGTACCTTGGTGGGGCAACATCACCTTTTGTCCTCAAATCCATTTGTGCTTCATCCATCTCCATATCACTTACTCTCTTACCCATCACCTTGCATCATCTTCCTCATCTCCCTTGCATCACATCATCTATTTCGAGAGCACCGCAGTGTTCTCTTCAACCCTCATGTCTCCTGGGAATCCTTCATCTAATTTTCATCATTTTTTTTCCTTCCTAGTCACTCCTTTGGATGAGTGGGGCATCTTTCCATCTAACCATCTTCTTCTAGGTTCTATATTTTAATATTCTTTTAAATGATGCTGCCGTAACACCATCTCAAAGAGGGAAAAATGTAGACATCCAAATTTGGACACTTAATTTATCCAAATTTATCACTTTTCATCTAAACATCCTCTTATCCGAGTTAATTAAGTAATATTACTATTATTTAATTAATATCTTTAATTCGCCAAATCCCTAAGGTATTTAAATAATAATTAAATACCTTACCCTCCTTAATCCTCTTTTCATCAAATAAATTAAATAAATATTACATTTATTTAATTCCTCACATGTCATTTTTATCTAATCCTAATCCATCTCCTAATCTCTTCATTAAGGATGTGGACATGCCTAATCCTTGATTAGGATGTGTCACATCCTCCAACTTTTGCAAGTTGGCTTTTAATCCTAATTAGCCCTAATTATCCTCTAATTACTGATTAATTAAGCCTAATCATTCTCCAAGGAATTTTTAATTCCTTTTTATTTTTTCTAGATTCCCCTCTTTTATATGTGAATTTTTAATTCACATTCCATCCTTCCAAGGCTTCTAGAACCTTGGACTTGTCACAATCTCCACATGTGACCAGCCTTGGACTTGTCACAATCTCCACATGTGACCAAGTCCCACCTTTTTGGAGCCCACCTTTTATCCTCTAGATCCTCCTAGGAATGTGAATTTTTAATTCACATTTATATCCCCAACCACCTTTCCTTTTCCCATGTAGATTTTTGAGGAATTCCAAAATTCCTTCAAATGTCCCTTTCACTCCCACTTGGAGACAAAAATCCCTTTTTGAGGAAATCTCCTCACTCCCCAAGGTGCATGTCCTTTTTCCACCTCATGTACCTTCTTGACAACTCATCTCCACCTCATATCCCTTTATCCACTTCACCATCCACATGTCAAGATGTGAGGGCTTGTGGATTCTCAACCCACCATAGCCCTTCATCTTGGCCTTGTTGGATGCATCTTGACCGTTGAATTCTCTAGAGAATTCAAATTCTCTATAAATACCCCCTCCTCAAGGGCATTTTCAACACTTTCATTTGGAGCAACCTCATGCTGCCAATTTGCCTTCTCAACACTTTGCATTTTGATAACTACATGCTGTCCATTTGAATCCTCAAGCCTTTACAATCATTCAATCATCTTTGTTCATCATTTTGCATATTGAAGCTTGCATTTTAGTCACTCAATCCATCATCTAAGGAGCACACAAATCATTCCAATCAAGGGCCAATCAAGGAGAAATCAACAACAAGGAAGGTGAAATCGTTTCTATCTTATTTTGTCCATTTTCCTTATTGTTTATCACTCTTTTGGCTAATCTTGAGGTGTCCTTGGTATTTTATCACTTGCATTTTTAAGATATTTTGCACATTTAGAGCAGTAGAAATATCAAGGTATCAGAGGGCGTACAGAGGAATAAAATTCCCACTTCCTAGTTCACATGGCAAGACATAGAAGAAATTTACTGAATGGAGTGACGAAGTGAAGACAACTACATTGGATACATGTTTCAAGGAAACCACAAATTACTTAGTCCATAATCAGATGTCAAGTGGATGGTAATTATGCAGCTAATGGAGAACATTTCTTTCCAAAATTACAGAGTGGGTAATGCACCTAGATAATACAAACAAATTAGGAGATTGCGAAAGAACTAGAGAAGACAATAGCTAGGATAGTGTGTTGGGTTTTAGATTATTGGCAAATACCCAAAAGGGAAAACAGTGAAGAAATATGGGATAATCTCGAGAAATAATCCAATAACAAGAACAAAGCAATCTCTATCTCAAGAAATGCAATAGTTGTAGAGTAAGCTCAGGTGGCATTTAGACTAAGACTTGACAAAATCTTCAAAAGATGTGATTCCTCATTAATGAAATTCAGACTTTAAGAAAACAAAGAAGTGTTTGCTTCAAACAACTCAACCATCAATATTCTTTTTCTCTTAACATAATTTAAATTGGGAAAAATAGTGGAACTTGGTTTCTCCCGCTTCCCAGAGGAAAGTTTTGCTACAGAGCTCACCTCTCCCAGCTTGCAACTACAACATACTTCCAGAATGTCACAAACGCTGCAACCACCAATTCAAAAAGCCCCACAACCTAGAAGTAGAGCTTCGCAGACCCAAAAAAAATTCACAAAAAGAAAAAACAAGATTAGTTTTCCAACCAAAAATAACAAAAAGCCCCTTTTTTTAAGCCAACTAACCAATTTATTTACCATTCTTTAATGCCCGTTAATTTATGCATTCTAGATTTTTAATTCTTTTATTTTCCCATTACCATTAACTACCACAATTTATTATTATTTTATAATTTTAACCACATCTTATCAATTGCACACAATTAAATCAATTTTTAAAATATTTAATTTCTTAATTTAAACTTTCATTTATTTCTATTTGCATAATACAATAATTTGATGTGTATTTATTTTAATATTTCTTTATTAATTCATGATTTTAATTTGTTTAAATCAAATAAAGACATTAATAATATTTTATTTAATCTATAATTAGAATTTAAGCATATATTCTAATGAAATATTTAATCAACCCAAATTTAAATGAAATCAACAACATACTAAACAATACTGATGATACTGACCAACCAAACTGGCATAATAGACAGAGTCATGGAGGGGCTCTACAGATTTATTTTCCCATGTGTCATCATGCCAATGTTTGTGTTAATGGTAAAGATATATGACTTTAAAGTTTCTAGAATGTAGCTAAACCTTGAGTTCTGTAATGAACACTTCATTATTCCTAATCATCATGTAAAACTATGATTAACTCAACTCGATTCCTTGGAGAACTCAATTCTAATGCATATGGATCAAATTTTTGATACAACATACATGGTGATTACTTTAATTCATATAAATACCCTTTTAATTTACAAACCCAATATTCTATACCCCTTATCTAAAAGTATTTAGGTTTCAAACAATATGGATTTACTCATTTAAATCTCCATATGATAATGTTGTGTCAAAATTATTTTTTTCCACTTAAAAATAAAAAGGTGTAGCTATAGACGACACCCTAATCAAATTCAACATAGATACAAGAGAAAATATGTCACTAAAATATATTCACTATACCTAGAATAATTCATTGCACCGTCTATCCTTATACCTTTCTAATGTTTTTTCCACTGTAAATTTCTTCTTGTGCACCCACTTGCAACCAATTGACTCCTTACATTCAACTGAATCAACCAAGTTCCATGTCTTGTTTTTTGTAGTGCATCCATCTCCTCTTTCATTGATTTTATTTAAGATTTCTTCTCCTATATAATTTGATTCATCATTAGTAGAAGTTAGAAGAAAATTAAATTATTTTTCTAATCGAGTATACCTTTTTGGTAACTTTTATTATCTTATAGACCTTCTCACAATTCTCATCAATTTAATTATTGCATTTGCAATCCCTCATCCCTTCATCCCTACATATTTATTTTATATCATCCACCAACCACATATCCCACCTACTCCATAATTCTCACCTAATTATTGATTCCATGTGCACTTGCTTCTTCCCTTCATCCCTGCTTCTCCTTGTATCTTTCATCTTCCACTTTTCCTGCTCTTGCATTTGATATACCATGACATGACACCTGCATCCACATATCATAATGCACCATATCAACTATCATCCATCATCATTGCTTAATTCATTAGGTTCATTTTAGGCTAATATAAATTTATTAATCTAATCGCAATCATTTTATTATCCATTAGATTCATTATCCATGCATCTACATCTACTTTTGTTAATCCACACATCTTTTCATCCAAATCATTATGTATCTCTCTGCTATCTTATTCGTCAACTGCGCTTCCTTCTGCTCGGTGGGTCCCCTGTTTGATGGTACTATGATAGGTCATGTCTTTTTGCACATATTTTTATGTATTGTTAATCATGCGTTTTCATCGGGAGATTAGCTGTGTTCGTTGAATGACATGGCTAAATACAAATTAAAAGAAAACCTATAAGCAGAGAGCGTGGTGTCAAAGTAGTTTAGTAGAATTTGAGTATCGTCATTTCTAGCATGTTTCTTAAAGCCATGAACTCTATATGAGATAAAAATTATGTGAATCTTAGTAGAAATCTTCACAAATCATATAACTTGCTATCAATGAATTCTTACATCATCTGTCACCTTGATTGTGAAACCTTTCATCATTTGTTGATCGGATCTTTTCTCTCACGGGTGTGAATGGATGGTTGGAAAGCTTGTAGATGCGTATTAGTGTCTCCATATTTTCTATTGGCATAAACATTTTAAGGTCTTATCTGCAATCTAATTTTCACTTTCTCCTCTTTCTATAATGGATCAAAATATTACTGCAATATATACATATATATGTATATATATATTAACGTAATGCATATATATTACAACATGTCAAATTTTTTATAGTTTCCTTGGGTTTTCTTTTAATCATTTTAACTTATTTTTTATAATAATCATTTTTTAAATTTTTTATCTATTTTTAATTTATTTTGAGTTACATTTGATTATTTTATAAGTTTATTATTAACAATTTTTATTTTCATCAAATCATATTACATATCAATTATTATTATTATTTTTCTTTCACTTTGTTCTCTAAACAAGTGACGCAAGTGTCGAGTTCCTGCCAAGAGGTAAAAGGCATGTAGCTATGAGTTAGAAAAAGTTTTTAGATAGCAGATAGGAATATAAATGTATTAAAAATAGCTAAAAAAGTTTGAAGTAATTTTTAGAAGCACACTAATGCATGGAATTTTTAGGGTGCATGGGCAACGTGGTCCATAGGGACATGTGAATAGGTAACACGTGTGGATGAATGCAAGGGAAATTTTATTTATGGGTACCATGTATACGTGGACTTTTTTATAGATATACCAATGAATACTTGTTTTTTTGTGTGTGTATGTATACATTTGTGAGAAGGAAGATTCTTTATGATCTTAATTAGGAAGCAAGAATGCATTATTAATTTGTATTAATTATTGAATGCAAACAATCAGAAACATTTGTAATAATGCTTGAGACATATATGCATACATGTATCCACGTGCACATAATGCATAGAAGAGTGAGATGCATAGTTGGCATGTGAACGAGTCTTAAAGCAGGAGGAGACTCAGCTCGCATTTACAGTATTAAATGAAAGAAAACAGGAGAAATAAACTATTTATGACCTAGTGCAATGTTTTTTAATTTTTTTTTTTTAGAAAACCTTTTGATCGAAAAATTCATTAGTCATTTTAAATGGAACAAAGTTTTGATGTAGAGATATTTCTAAAGCATCAAATATCATTTGCAACTATTTACAAAAAACATGTGTGCGGGCAAAAAAGGAAAATTCATTCTTTACATGACCCATATTTATATGCATGGTGAAACAAAGTTTACCATATTTATTTTTTTTGCTTGTATGTCTATTTGTAAATAAAATTATGTTTAGTGTACTGTTGTAAAACACATGCTATGTTAGTTAATACAATTGAGTTATTTTAGTTTATCATATCACAATATGCAAGTGCTAATAGAAATAGTAGTGTTAGGTGGAAGATTGATAGGGGTAGCTCATTTGAGTATAAACTTTTGTAAGATTAATCAATGTTTTTTTAATGTAGTATGAAGGTTAGTATTATATAAAGCTATTGATTTTATTATAAATAAGATTTAAATCCTGTCTATGTAATATGATAAGATATTTTCATGTATAGAACAATGTAATTATATTACAATAAATTGTTAGATGAATGACTAGAAAGCTATTGATTTTATTATAAATAAGATTTTAATATTGTTTATGTAATATGAATAAAAATTTGTGTTTATATAATAAACAATAAGTAATTTGCAAAAATATAATAAAGAACCTTACTACCTAAGATTAAATTTGTGTATATATAAAATAAAATGTAATAATTTAACTTATTAAAATGTAATAAGTGGAATAAATATTACGATAAATTCTTAGATGAAACAGTACAAAGGTATTGATTTTATTATAAATTAGATTTGAATGTTGTTAATGTAATACGAATGAATATTTTTTTGTGTATATATTTTAAACAAAAAATAATTTGAAAAGATATAAAGAATCTTATTAGGTAAGATAAAATGTAGGTACAGTAAAATAATCTATATGTTTGTAGCACTTTGCATCCAAATTATTGAGAGAGAAACATTTGTAACAATGCTTGAAGCATTTAAGTATACATGGATGCATGTATACATGTATCGACGTGCACACAATGCATAGAAGAGTGAAAAGCATCCTTGGCACCTGAGCAAGCCTGAAAGCGTGATGAGACTGAAGTTGCATTTGCAGTATTAAATGAAAGAAAACAAGAGAAATAAACTAGTTAGTATGAATGCATATATGAAAGGAAAGCATTAAAATATGGATCCATGTAAAGACATATGCATGCACGGATGTGTACATGTGCCATGTAACTTGGTACGTTAAGAAGAATCTATATATTCATGCATCCATAAAGTTAGAAATGTTAGAAACAATTTGCATCTTAAACAAGAACTAAAAAAACATTACTGACTGAAACAAAGCAGCAATACATTAGTGTTTGTGGAACAAGTGTATAAAGTATATCTAATAATGCATTTGGATGCATGGATACATGTAAATATTTGTGAAATTTGAATATACATTATAGCCTCCAAGGAATTGTCATATGTGCTTTTAGGAATCTATAAGAAACAGGATTTAGAAAAGGTGTTTTGAAAAGAACTCTTGAATACAAATGTATTTTAACAATGAGACTCAATTTGCATTTGCAGTATTAAATGAAAGAAAACAGGGAAAATTAACTATTTATTAGCAATGCATATATCGAAGGAATGCATAAATGTATGGATGAAGGCAAACATTTATGCATCCATCTATGTGTACATGTGTCCATGTAAGTTGGTAAGTAAACAAGAATCTATATATGCCTATGTGCACAAAGCTAGAAAATGTCAGAAACAATTTGCATTTGAAAGATATAAAAAGAACATTTATGATCGAAACAAAAGAATAATACATTATTGTTTTTTGACCAAGTGTATTAAGGATATCCAACGATGCATTTGAATGCATGGATACATGTAAATATTTATGAAATCTGATTATACATTTTAGCCTCCAAGAAACTGTGATATGTGCTCTTAGTTATCTGCAATAAACAGGATTTAGAAAAAACGTTTTGAAAGGAAGTCTTGAATACAACTCTATGTTGTGATAGTTATTTTCAAAGCCCTCAGTGTTTAATTGCATAACCTTGATATTTTCTTCATTTTTTCCTTTGGTATGGTGTGAATTTTGTTCTAATGGATGAAGGTATATTTGAGCTATAGATAGATAAAGATATGTAAGGGTGGTAAAGAAGAATGAGCGATGTAAGTGCAACAAAGAGAAGGAATTGAGAGAATGATGAGATGCAAGTAAGGTATATGAATGCCTTATGGAAAGTATTAGATATGGGAAGCAAGGATATGTGAAACTGGATGTGAGAATGAATGGAATGTAAATGATATGAATTTATCATTTTTGAGTTAAACGCTTAAAATTAAATGCAAGATATAAAAATTTGAATGAGTGAGCTGGATTGAGAGAAAAAAGGAATGCAAGACATTGGTGTGATGCAAGAGAAGCATATAAATGGATTTTGAAATGTATTTGATTTGAGAAGAAACGATGTGCACGGGTGGAAATGGAAATGAGTGGATTCGATAGGGTATGAAGTGAACTTTTGTTCCAAGAAAGGGTGGAAGAATGTCTATTTTGTTATTGGTTATGCTTTTTTTCATAGGGCTGAGTGTCTCAATCAAATACTGGTGTCCCATTTCTCACTCTCCTTTGGACTAAACAAAGTTCCAAGATCCTTGAGCTTCCTCGAAATGTGACAAGAGAAGAATAGATATAAAAATATAATGATATTTAAGGATGCAAGAGTCAAAAGAGAAACACCAATGAATACTAGTACCTTTACATGGGTGCATGTTTACATTTGCAGTAACAAATTTCCTTTATGATCTTATCCAGGAAGCAAAAATGTATTATTATTTTGTTTCAAGTATTGAATGCAAATAATCTTAAACATTTGTAACAATGCTTGAGGCATCTATGTATACATGCATGCATGTATACATGTATCCATGTGCACACAATGCAAAGAAGAGTGAAAAGCATACATGACATGTGAACGAGAAATTTGAATGGAAAACACTAAAATCAAGTAGAAATACAAATCTGTCAAAGCACATTGAGGCTCAAGTAGCATTTGCAGTAGTAAGCGAAAGGAAAACAGGGAAAACAAACTATATATCAGCAATGCATATATCGAAGGAATGCATAAATATATGGATCCATGTAAACATTTATGCATGCATGGATGTATAGATGTGTCCATGTAATTTGGTACACAAAGAACAATCTATAAATGCATGTGTGCATAAAGCGAGAAATGTCAGGAACAATTTGCATTTGAAACATATACAATATTGTTTTTTGAACAACTGTATAAAGGATACCTAATGATGCATTTGAATGCATGGAAACATGTAAATATTTGTTAAATCTGATTACACATTATAGGCTTGAAGAAACTGTTATACGCGCTTTTAGGGATCTGTAATAAACAAGGTTTAGAAAAGACATTATGAAAATAACTCTTGAATACAACTATATGTTATGAGTGTTATTTTCGAAGCCCTTAGTGTTTATTTGCATAACCTTGATATTTTCTTCATCTTTTTCTTTGTTTGGTATGGTGTGAATTTTGTTGTGATGGATGAAGGTATATTTGAGGTGTAGATAGATAAAGATATGTGAGTGTTAAAAAGAAGAATGAGTTATGCGAGTGGAACAAAGAGAGCGAATTGAGAGAATGGTGAGATGCAAATAAGGTGTATGAATAAGTTATGAAAAGTATTTGACATGGGAGGCAAGGATATGGGATGGTGGATATGAGAATGAATGGGAATGTAAATGGTATGAATTTATCATTTGTAAGTTATATGCTTACAATTAAATGCAAGAAATGAAAATTTCAATGAGAGAGCTGGATTTAATGAAAAAAGGAACGCAACACATTGGTATGATGCAACACAAGCAAATAAATGGATTTTGAAATGTATTTTATTTGAGAAGAAAGGACGTGCAAGGGTGGAAATGGAAATGAATGGAATCAATAGGGTATGAAGTGATTATTTCTTGCAAGAAGGGGTGGAAGAATGTCTAGCTTGGTATTGGTTATGCTTTTAAAAATCATCATAGGGCTGAGTCCGTCAATATAAACATAGAAAAAAGACCCATGTTGCATTTGTCACTCTCCTTCGTACTAAACAAGGTACTGAGATCCTTGAGCTTCCTCGAAATGTGACAATAGAAGAGTGGATATAAAAATATAATGATATTTATGGATAGAAGAGTCAAAACAGAAGACAAAGTGGAAGTTCTTATGCATATACTATGAAAAAAATAAATATGGAAGATCATAAAACTGAGAACATGCAAATGCTGATGCAGTGGAGAACATTAAATACATGGAGAGAGAAATACGTAGAGCTATTCACAGATATATGCATGGATGCATCAACAGACACATGTATACACAAAAAATAGAACTACATGGAGAGATGGAGATATGAACACATGTATACATGGATGTATGCATATTTGCATATAGGTACAAATGCATATGTTACATGGAAGGATGTATTCATATACACATGCAAATATGGATGAAGGCATATATGCATATATGCATGTATGGACAATATGCATAAATGTATGTCAACATATAACTTTTAATTTTGTTATATTGGAAAACTAGCACTATTCTGATAAATCAATATTGGAAAATTAGCATTTAGCTGTTTCTATTTATCAAATAGCTTTATAAATTATTGTTGTTATTGAAAATCAGTGAAATGCGATCGCATAGATTGATTAAATAAATTTAAGCAAAGGCATAGTTTATAAAACTGGCGAGTAGAGATACGTAATCCATGAGTGCAAATTAAATGCATTGAAATATCAAGAAAATGCGAACACATGGAGAGGTCAAAATAATTGAAGCAAATGCATTAAATGGCATGTGGCTGGTGGGGAGGGTGCTGGAATTGCTTGGCGGCCATGGGTGGCTAGGATACTTTGGCCATTAGGGGCCATTTGGCCAAAGACAAAGACAAATACATGGGTGCATGAGTCCATACATGCATATATACATGTATCCATGCAAAATATCGATAGATACATATATAGATGGATGTGTGTATGCAATTCATAGGTGCATGTATGAATAAATCAATGTATACATGCACCCATAGATACAGTCATACATATATAGACAGATGCATGCAAAGATGGCAAGATATGCATAAATCGATATATGCATGGCTGCATCTATGGATACATAGATACATAATGAAATGGAGAAAAAGACACATTTATATATGCATTTATTTTGGGAGTTTGATTCTGAATCCATATGCATACTTTGATTAAAACTAGTGGCTGAAGGTACATAATTCATTCAGACAAAATTAATGCATTGAATGGCATCTGACCAAAGGGAGACTGTTTGGATTGCTAACAGTCTTTGAATATATAACAATTAAAAGAGATAAGTAAGTATAAGTATCCTTGGCGACATTCCACATTTTGACCTTTCAATCAAAGTCAATTAACAAAGTAGCAGTCAGACCTAAAGAAAGTTCAAGGACTATGCCGATAGAAAACCATATTTTGGACAATGGCTAGACAATCTGTTGAAATTGCTTTAGAAACTTTGAAGCAAATGCATTTTTGCTTCTATTTACTTTCATTGTACATCTTAAATGGAAGTCAGGTTTTGCATTGCTACAATGTATTTGTATACTTTGATTATAAAATCATAGTTTAGATCATTTTAAGTGTTATCCATTCGAATCTTTTCTTGAAATACGAAGGATTCATCTGAGTCTTGGAGGCAATGCACATTTGTCCTATAAAGAGAGCTTTGGAACCAATGAGTTGTCATATATACATGGGTGCATGAGTCCATAGATGCATATATACATGTATCCATGCAAGTTATCAATAGATGCATATATACATGGATGTGTGTATGCAATTCATAGGTGCATATATACATAAATCAAGGTATACATGTACCCATAGATACAACCATACATATATAGACAGATGCATAAAGAGATGACAAGATATATGGACAAATCGATATATGCATGATTGCACCTATGGATACATAGATACATTATGAAATGAAGAAAAAGACACATTTATATATGCATTTATTTTGAGAGTTTGATTCTAAATCCATATGCATATACTTTGATTAAAACTAGTGGCTGAAAGTACATAATTCATTGATACAAAATTAATGCATTGAATTGCATCTGACTAAAGGGGAGGCTGTTTGGATTGCTAATTAGACTTTGAATATATAACAATTAAAAGAGATAAATAAGTATAATTATCCTTGGGAACATTTCACATTTTTACCTTTCAATCAAAATGAATTAACAAAGTAGTAGTCAGACCTAAAGAAGGTTCAA
>VDFB02170432.1:0-15476 GCA_007258455.2 Sequoia sempervirens | reverse complement strand
AAAAAAAAAAAAAAAATATTGTTTGTATTAAAACCCTCAAATCATTTGTAGGAAAATTAGTTCAACCTATCCAAAAATTTCTTCAAAATAATTTAGTTGTGAAATCTACTGTGTTTGAAATAAAAAAAAATTGTGTTACTATTGAAACTACGTGCCATATTTATTTTGAATATGTATATATATGTAAAAGAGGTTTATATATATTGTAATTACGTTTTAACATGATAATTTCTCTTGCAAGTTATTATATTTTAGTTTAATCAGGAAATTGGGAATAAAATTTTGTAATTATAATTAAATTGGTTGGTTAATTTTAAAGGTTATAGGATTATAATTAAATCGAAAAGTAAAATTAAAAGTTATGGTGTTATAATGTAATTGTACGAATTTGAACTAACAATGTGTTTTGTTTTGAATCGAGTAATCTCGCATTGTTGATTTATTTGTTTGATGAACTTATTGAGTTTGAAAATATTTCTCTATGGAGTTATTTTTTTTTTATGAAATCGTTTTCTTGAGGTTATTCCTTAAGTCTGTTGTGGTGTGCTCTTTATTGTTTCATTGTGTCGTATGCGAAAACTCTAGAATTACCTTACCCCCATAAGAGTTTATGTTATTGTTGGGGACTTCCAGAGATGGAATATTTTTCTATCATGTTATTTTATTCTCCATGTCGGGTAATTAGGGTTAAGGGTATTGTAAGTCTTCCAGAGAAGTTTTCTTGAGTGGGATGTTATGTGTAGAGGTTCATTTTGGTGAATCGCTTTGATGTATTGTACTATGATGTTATACCCGGTTTCCATGAACGGGGATTTGTGCCTCCTAGGAAATAGGAGTGGGTAATGAGAATTGTACCTCCTTTGGAAGGAGTGTGTATCTGGATTAGTTTCCTCCAGTGGTTGGAGTGGGTTCCTTGTTTGGTTTTCTCCTTGGATTGGAGAGTTTATATTGTTTAGTTACCTCTTATGGTATCGTACCTTGTGTGTTGTCAATAGGAGAGTGGCTCTTTGTGGGGGTCCGGCACACAAAGGGGCGCCAGGGTAACCTACCTAGAGTTTAATTAAGTGATAATATAAATGAATTAATGGGGGGGCTTTCACACTAATAAAGATAAAAAGGATGTCTCTCTCGTGAAGCAAGTGAATGATAAGGCTCGAGATGAGATGGGACGCATAGCTTTGCGTGAGGGTCCGACGGCCGGTAGAGGCAAGCCAGGGTAACCCAAGGTGGGGGTCCGGTAGCCTAGGAAGGTTGAGCCAGGGTAACTCATGGCAAGTTATGCATGACACTCTTCCTATGTCATGATTGCTTGATTTTGTCGATGTTCATGATCTTTATTCTGGAAACATTGTAACCCTTGTGATAAGTGACTTTGTGAGTTGTAGTTGTGAAGTAATAGCTGTGATTTGAGTGGTTATATTACCTTGATGTTTTCTCTTTAATTGATTGTTGGGGCCAGGTTCTTACGGCCCAATATGCCTTGAGATTCATTGAGTTGTGCATATAGCTAGATTTATTATTTAGGAAGGTGTTTGTTGTTATATTACGGGTGATTTGTTGTTGTGCCTCTTGGAGCGGTTGTGCGTGAAGAGTTTTCTAAGTGGTTTTGGATGTTAAATTGTCTTTGGTATTTAGTTTTTGTGATTGTTAGGTGTACTTGGTGAGGACCCTTCCTTGTCTACTCTCTGCAGGGGTGGTTGGGTGGAGGCGTGCCGCACCCCATTGGGTTTCTCCTTTTACGGTCTTATCTTTTTTACTTACAGTTTTGGCGGATGTAGACGATCAGTTTTTCTTGTGTACGGATTGATGTATATACTTTATATGTAATATATTCTTTGATGTAATGTCTCCCACGTGTTTTGGGATGACCTTGATATGATATGTATATGTAGTTATTGAGATTGTATTCTTCTATCATTGGGATGTAAAAATTATTCAAGCTATGTATTTATTCAGGATCATTTGATATAGTTGGTTATGATGAGTGGTATCTATCGAAATTTTGTAACACTTTATATCTTTATAATTCCATGTATTGTCATATGTGCTTATGTTACTAATATGGTTATAGTTGATGGATATCTTAGATGATGGAATGGGAATGAATAGATTACGTAGTAGATTATTTATTGTTATCTTATTTTCGTGGTTATGGGTTAGAATAGTTATGTCACTTCGTGTACCCCATTGGAACTAGTTGTGCCTCATGATACAATGTTATGTTATAATACTCAAGTATGTTTATTATATTCTTTTAAAAAAAAATTGTTCCGTTGTTTTAGTTCCTTTGGGGTTCGCACGGCGGGGCGTGACAGTATCAGACGCTGGTTGGACAAAAGTACTCACGGACTTGTGTTAGTCCCACGGTGGGGTGTGTTGCTCGTGGATTCAGTTCATTCGCATGTGCTACTCACGGACTCTGTGTCGAACCCACGCGGGTCTTTCATGCCTAGTGTTTCTGTATCGGACCCACACGGGTCTTTCACTCCTCCGGGCTCAGCCCGTGCAAGGCTTTCATGTCAGGATTTGGGGATGAAGTCCCCCAGTTTGTGGCCTCACTGGTTCATAGCTCCAATTCAAATGTGTTCACCAATCAAAAAAATTGAACATTTGTATAATATTCATCTTTAGATTTTTTTTTTTAATATTAATTTTTGTATTTGTTGTGGATTCAATTCTTTGTGATTGGGTTAGAGTTTTTGTGTTTGGGTTAGAGTTCTTGTAATGGTATAATCTCTATACATTATGTTTTGTAACTGTAAGGTTAATTATACTTGCACATTCTTTTTTTCGAAGTTTAGCATAGAAAGTGTATTTTGTACTAGTACTTCCTTCAACATGAGGCTTAAATATTTACAATTAGGAGTGATAAGTTTCATGATATGAAGAAATTTTGGTACAAGATAAAATTGAAATCTTTGCTTGAAAAATATGAGCCTTTACTTTTTAGCTTTTAGATTTTAGTGGTTGCCTATATATTTTCCTTGTCAACTTCAGAATTTTTTATTTACATGATATCAATGCAAGGCACCTTGTGAATTTTAAATTAAATTTGAGACTATATATATAATGGTGACACACAACATTGTAGTTTTTTTAATCATTTCATAGGACCACCAACTTCCTAGAAATTCTTAGCTAATTGTTTTTACCATTAGTTGCTTCAACTACTAGTCTAAAATGCATGGTACCACCTTATTGTAAAAAGGCTCCTAAATTTTCTTAAAACTTGTTGAAAAAGTTTAGGTAGGCCCCCTTCATGGGACCATAGTCTAAGGAAGCAATCTCATGCATAGGGCTTGAGGATATAAAATTACATAGAGTTTAGTATTATAATATTGAACCCCCCATTGTTTTGTCCTCAAATTTTAATGGTTGCTTGAGAGGTATGGTTAGAAATTTCTATATTAGGGTTGTATTGATCCATGTGTAGTAATTAGAAGGCATCCATTAGATTTTGGGGTAAAATTTTGAAGGAGAATTTTTTGTTTGTATATTTATAATGGTAGGATATTGTATTTTTTAAACAAATCATGAGACTAATAGTTTTTAAAAAATTTAGCTAAAGTACCTCTAAGCGCTCTTATAAAATTTATGGGCATGATTATAAAAGCTCCTATATTTTCTTAGCAACACCTACTAAGAAATTTTAGATAGCTTTCCTCTATGAAACAATAGTCTAAACTATGATGTACACAAGCTATTTGAACCACTTAAAGATTGCTTTTTAATGGGCCAATTAGGTAGTCAAATATCACCATGACTTGGAATAAATTGATTTGTGATTACATGTCAACACACATACATACTTGTGAAGCTTCATGAACAATTCAAAACCTATATTAGATCTGACTTCATTGCTATATACATAACCCATTTCTCAAGCACCTAGACTTACACTCTTTAAATTCATATATTTTGAACTATTCATTTAACATAAGGATCTAACAAAGGTAGATCCCACAAACAACCTTCAAGAATCCCTTTTTCCTTCATATGCAAGTCATGGTTTGGCTCTCACAATTATAGAAGTTTCGGTCATGTGTAAGACACTACCATGCAATAGAAGACAAATACATGTTGAACAAGACTCGATCACGCACACTTTTATCGTCATGTAGTTTGTTGCAAAAGAAAGATCTCAAAACTTGATTTTAACAATCTAAAATCTCCACTTAATCTTTGTTCAACTTTCTATATTTAGTAATAAATTATATTAAATAATTTATATGATGTGTTTAAGATTAAATTCTATAATCCATCATCATAACGAAAAAAATTAAAAAGATTATATTAAATAACATACAAATTAGCGTAGACTCTGATGTTGAAACCAGAGTAGGGTTGCTTTTATTTCCTTACAATTCAACAGAACCTTTTCCACGCTTTAACATCGTAAGATAAACGTCTGGTGAAGCTTTCTGTCCGGCGCCGAACTTTTCGTTAGGTACCCAAATTGAATTGATGAATGCGACGGGGCGGATTCAGTCCGAGCTGCTTGGAATCAAAATCCAAACTATCCATTGCCCGAATTCCCTGATCCAGTCTAAAGATCGCCTTTTAATGGGCATATTTGGCGGCCTAAAAGTAAATTCTGATTACAGGAATAAGAAGGAACCTTTTCTGAGAGGCTATGAAATTCACAGAAGCTAACACTGTTTATACTAGTAGGGTCCCCTGTTAAAAGGTCTTTTGTATGTTCTCAACAGTGACTGATAACTATAAATTCGTTATTGGAAGACCAACCAAGAAAAAAAAAAACATTCCCAGGAAATTCCTTTACCTGAAATTGAAATACACAGAGAAACCACCCACTGATGGATACCAGAAATAAAACACACAGTTGAAACCAAAATGAAATTCTGCTTTATTTCTTTACAAGATGTGGGTATACAACCAGTGAAATCAAATGACAGCCATAATTAAACTACTATACAAATCAATTGCTCAGTTGTTACCGAAGTTCTTTTTGATCTCTTCCGCCTCTGTCGGACTAATCTGGAGTGACTTAGCCAGTACTTGGTTGGGGATGGCAGGAGCAGAGGTGAAAAGGGCAAAAGGAATTACAGCGTTACCTGGAGATTGGCTGTTGAAAGCTGCTATTATAGTGGCGGTTGTGTTTCCAATGTTCTGAACATAGTGCATGATGGCCTTGGGGAACACGAAAACATCCCCTGTTTTGATCTCTGTGGAGTAAAGCTTGTTGCTGGTGTCGATGATGGCGGCGGTGAGAGTCCCTTGCAGGATGAAGATTATTTCAGAGGCTCTGGGATGGTAATGGGGGGGAATCCCTCCTCCCACCGCCAGATCTACCCGAGTCATAATTACGCCCAGCGTGTTTATACCAGGAAGATCTGTTGCCGTTGTAGTGATCACACTTGCTCCATACAGGTTGCCTGATGTATTTCCGGGCTTGCTCAGAACAGAAGTAGTGAAATGCTTTGCAGAGACCTTACTGGGACTAATACAAGGCAGGCCATTCACATGAACCTTGGTAGAAGTGGTGTCTGCCACACAGAAATCCTGCAACGGAGAAGGATCTGATCTCACTGTCGGTACCAATAGCACCAGAAACAGGGGAACCCAAATGCACGCCATTCTGAAATCTGATTTCTGAGTAGCAGAAGATTATAGCTATTGATTTGGGTTTTCTTCCCTTGTGGGGATTTATATAGGAAATCGGAAAGTTCAAACCCAGTAGGAAACCAACAATAACCTAGAAATTTCCTACTCGTTTCCCTCTCTTTGACATTCAGGGCATCTGGAAGGGCAGAACACGCGGAAATGGAATGTATTTTAATTGTGCGGGAAGAAATACGAGTATAATTAATGGCTAAGCATTGACAGAAGTATTAACCGGTCAGCGATTTAAGACCTTCCGTTTCTTCTGTGAGGCTGCAATTTGGCTATTTCTGGCCGGTTTTCGGGGCATTTATTTTCCTTTTACTGAATATTTTTACCTTAACTTTTTTCTTGGACGTAGTGGCAGTTTGTGTGAGAAGCAATTAAGGAATATATTCAATGGCCGCATATGACAGCAGGGCAAGTGGGTCGGCGGGGAACTTTCGACTGCACTCCCCCCAAGCTGGGCGTCGAATCGACGGCTTTTTTTTAGGGTTTTAGACCACATGTTTGTTCCGTGACTTATTATAAGATGAGGACAAAAAATTATAAAACGTTTCAAATCATATTTCCTGATTTATTATAAGAGGAGGGGAAAAAATATAAAATGTCGTGTTCTCCTCTCTCAAAATCTGACATAAAAGTAAAACCAAGGTAAGAGTGGTTGAGTTCGCTGGGCTGAGTCACAAGACCTACATGAAACACGAATGCATGGTCTAGAGATACCTCTGAGTTAATATATATATATAAGATGTGAGAAAAATTTATAAAAGGTTTCGGATCTCTGATTTATTATAAAATGAGGGGAAAAATTTATAAAATGTAAAAATGTATGAAATAATAAGAGAAATGTCTAGGAAGTATATGAAATGGTGAAAGTACAATGATCGTATGTCTTTGTTGAGTGCATACATCTTTATTTATTTTTATATTTAATTTGTCACATATGTGAGTGTGGTGTACTAGTGAGTTGTTTTCCTTTGGACACTCCAAGTACATTGAGTGTAAATCTTTTTAGAATCTTGGAGGTTATTTGTTTGTGGCCTCCTCAACTTTAATGAATATTAAGAAATTATAATTTTTTAATTTAAGAATTATAGCTTATATATGTTATAAATTGTTTTCATAAAAAGTTGTGTTAGATGTTTAAAATAAAAAGGGACAAAATATTTTGTGTCAGGATAAGAAAATATGCCATTTACATAAAATATATAGACTATATAAACCATATAAATAAATAATCAACTTAGATAAATGAGTTGGGATTGATATATTTTTTTGCTTGGTAAACTTAGCCTAAGGGGGTCATATGGTCCATATATTATAACATTTAAATATTACATAGTTAAGATACTTCATTAATGGAGGGCATACTTACAAAACTAGGGAGAAGATAACAAAAACCACCGGTTCAAACCACAATAGTGGTTTACAAATTTTATGAGGAAGGAAATTTGATTTTTCTTCCTCTCCCCATACTCAATGGGTTCGGTCGAACTCTGTAGTTCGGCCGAACAACCTTTTATGTTTGACCGAACATATGTGTTCGGTCGAACCATTCATTCGACCGAACCCTAAAACGCAAACCAAAAAAATTAATATTTTAAGGGGTTCGGTCGAACATGGGTTCAACCGAACCCCCTGAAATAAGGCATAAAAAAAATCTCTGAAATTGTCACTGTCATTTTTTGCTTTTTCCTGCTTTCCCTGTGCTTTGTGTGTGCGCCGAATGGGGAACATGAACATCAAATGGTGAACGACAAACTCGACTTCATCTCTCTGGCAAACAGAAAACTCGACTTCATCTCTCCACAGTGCATCAAACCGACTTGCATATCTCACCAGGTTTGTCAAATTCAAATTTCATAGACTTCAAAATGTGTTTGTTTGTTAAATTTCTAAACCCTAAATGCGAAATTTTTCAAATTTGTTGATTTGAAACTACATTTGTTTGAAAGTTTCTAAATTCGTTTCAACATACACTATTTCTACACATGATACATTTCTACTCTGTCAAAAAATTAACATGCCCTGTCTATGCTTCCACATTTTGCATACATTTATACCTGGGCACCTCCAATTTATTTGAGGCATTATATCAAACAGTTCATTAACAAATTTATTTGAGGCATTATATCAAACAGTTCATGGTAATTTTTGACGGAGTATGATAGAAATAGTGTTTCCATTGTATGCACCCTATATCAAACAATTCATTAACAAATTTATTTGAGGCATTATTTCAAACAGTTCATGGTAATTTTTTACGGAATATGATAGAAATAATGTTTCCATTGTATGCACCCTATATCATACAGTTCATTAACAAATTTATTTGAGGCATTATATCAAAAACACTATTTCTATCATACTTCGTCAAAAACACTATTGGAAATTTATTTGAGGCATTATATCAAACAGTTCATTAACAAATTTATTTGAGACATTATATCAAACAGTTCATGATATAAATTTTAGGGTACATACAATGGAAACTTGGATAAAATTCTTCATATTTTGCCTTTGAGTCTTATGACATTACTCCAAAAATGGTTGGTGAACTAAATGTATGAATCACATTATGGTTTCACATTATGGTTCTTAGATCATGATCTTCACATTATATACATTTTACATAATGGTTCATCTTATTATGTTTTACAATATATACATTTTGCATCATGCTTTCACATTTTATAAATAAAAATTCTTGAAGCTAATTAAGGCTTTGAGTTTGGAAACTTTAATATTATTGCTCACTCTTAATCTATAAAAAATTGAATTAATTGAATTATTTTTGGTTCAATAAGGTAGTTGGGAATGATGGATTGAATAATTAGGGCTTTACAATGGTTCTTTCATTAGTGGGTATGGATAATTTGTTACATGGTTTCAACTTAATTTTTTGTTTTGTGAAATTTGGATTGGTATTTGTTTTTAATTAATTGAATAAATTTAGAGGAAAGAAACTAGATTGTTTGAATGAAATGTATAATAAAATAGTTCTATTAGGATTAGAAGGAATGAAGGTATTATTAAATTTTCTATTTTACAACTCAAAAGAGAATAAAGAAAAGGGTGTTCCTTGTTTGTTGTTAATTTTTATTTAGTAAAATTGAATGAGAACTATTCAAATGAAAATAAACCTCCATTACAAAAGTCTTAGGATGTCTAAATCCTAGAATGAATTCCTCGTGTTTCCTCCTAAATGGGTGTTTTATTTTTTAATAGAGTTCATGCATGAATTAGACCCTATATCTAGAGATCCCTATCAAACAAAGACTTCATATTTGCATAAATTAAAGGATTGAACCTAAATGACATTTTAAAGAAAGGATTTATATGTTCTAGTGTCTTGTCATGGGATGCTCCAACTATTTTTATGAAAAAGAAAGATAAGGTACTTTTCCAAGTTGTCTTGATTATGTATGTTCAATAAATAAATAATTAACATTAATATCCACCACCTAAAATAGATGACTTTTTTTAGTAATTGAGAGGGGTGGCCATATTTTAAAAAACAGGTCTAATATTCAATTTCAATTAGCAAAGAATAAAGGAGGAATACATTCATAAAACTACATTTAGAACTAGGTATAGGACATCAAAATTATATGTTTGAGGCAATGCATATAAGACACCCATATACAAAATAGTACAAAAGAAAGAGCAAAAATGTAAAGAATGTGTGCTTGTAATCTATACTTGAGAGCATTAAAATTTTGAAATAAAACATAAAGAATAATATGATTTATAAATTAAATACATGAGGCTATTATATAATATCAAAAAAGACTATTTTAAAGTTTAAATTATTTTAATTTTAATTTTAGGGTAAATAATTTTGGTTGAATTTATGAATTAGAAATAGAAATTTTGAAAGGGCCCCACCCTTTTACAAAGACCAATAAAGAGACAAAAAATGATCAATCATATTGGCATGGAACAACAACAAGAAAAATATAGTTGTAAGTTAGAAAAATAACATCCAATTAGAAATACTCCACCAATAGTGGCAATGTATCTAATAAAGAGGGTTCGTTTTCCCAAAAACATTAGTAGATCTATCATTTCACAACTTGAATCCAAAATTCTTCAAGGAACTATATCTTATTGTGAACCTTATCCTTTTCCATGAATTCAAACCTAGTTCAGGTTTGTAATGGAGTTTCCATCTTTAGTTTCCAAACTTGAGACCAAAGGGAATAAAGGGTTCCTATAATCTTCTAAACTTGAACCTTCTTCATATTTTTAAATTATTAGAAGAAATGCCAAGAGGTGAATGTTGCAATTCAAGAGAATGGTAAAGGCAATGAACTCCAACTAATCCATCTGTAACATGATTCTTGTCTCTACCAATCTCCTCTAAATTTCTCTTGACAAGACCTCCTAAATTAGTCATGTGTACAAGAGGACCAACCACCCCTCGATTATGCTCAAAGGGAGTCTCAACCAAATCCTAAGGTAAACAAGGCTCCATCTCATGTCCTTATGCATTTTCTTCAACCTTTCCTTCCTCTAAAATTCCTAAACCTATAAAATAATGTATAGCTAGATCTACACATGACAACATGGTGAAAACAAAAGAAAATCCTATAGCATGACATGTTGAACCCAAATAACCAAATTCAAAAATAATTTAATCTATAAGTATAAATAGTTTGATGGTAGAAACTTTATACATATAAAAATATGATAAATGTGTGATTATTTTTCTTTCCACTCTATAAATTTTTAATGTGCTTGGCTATATAATTGAGATGATTCACTCATAATGTAATGATAAAATTTAGTATGTATGAAAGAAATATTTTCGAGACATCAAACTACCATTCTACATAACTCTCACATGGAAATAAGAATATTATTTTATTTTAACTAAAGAAATTGTGTGTACTCTATCTTGAAAATTACTAATTAATTTTGAATTATATACTTATTGTGATACCTTGGAATTTCTACCGCTCTAAATGTGCAAACTAACTAAGAAATGGGAATGAGAAAATACCAAGGACACCTCAAGATTAGCCAAAAGAGTGATACAACGAAAAGGAATGTAAATAAAATGAAACACAAACAATTTTACCTCCCTTGGCGTTGATATCTCTTTCATTGGCCCTTGCTTGGATTGGTTGTGTGCTCCTTAGATGATTGCTTGAATGTCTAAATGCAAGATTGGAGGTGCAAATGATTAACAAAGATGGCTCAATGATGGCAAAGGTTTGAGAGTTCAAATGGACAGCATGTAGTTATGAGAGTGCAAAGTGTTTGGGAAGGAAAATTAGCAGCATAAGGTTGCTCAAATCAAAAGTGTTGAAAATGCCCTTGAGGAGGGGGTATTTATAGGAGAATTTGAATTCTCTAGAGAATTCAACGGTCAAGATTGCTCCAACAAGGCCAAGATGAAGGGCTATGGTGGGTTGAGAACCCACAAGCCCTCACATCTTGACATGTGGAAGGTGAAATGGCCAAGGGGATATGAGATGGAGATGAGGTGTCGAGAAGGTACATGAGGTGGAAAAATGACATGCACCTTGGGGAGTGAGTAGATTTCCTTAAAGGTTCTTTGTCCCAAGTGGGAGTGAAAAAAGGACATTTGAGGAATTTTGGAATTCCTCAAAAAATCTATGGGAAAAGGAAAGGTGGTTGGGGGAAATAGTGAATTAAATTCACGTTTCTTAGAGAGAAATCTAAAAGATAAAGATGGGCTCCAAAAGGTGGGACTTGGTCACATGTGAGATTATGACAAGTCAAGGTTGGTCACATGTGGAGATTCTGACAAGTCCAAGGTTCTAGAAACCTTGGAAGGATGGAATGTGAATTAAAATTCACATATAAAGAGGAAGGTTCTAGGAAGGGCAAAAGATTAAAATTCCTTGGAAATGGGAAGCAATTAATCGATGTTAGAAGATAAATGATTAGAATCCAACTTGCAAAAGTTGGAGGATGTGACACATCCTAATCAAGGATTAGGCATGTGTACATCCTTAATGAAGAGATTAAGAGATGGATTAGATGAAAATGACATGTGAGGGATTAAATAAATGTCATATTTATTTAATTTGTTTGATAAGAAGAGGATTAAGGAGAATTAATTAAATACCTTGGGGTTTGAGAATTAAAGATATTAATTAAATAATAGTAATATTATTTAATTAACTAGAGATAAGAAGGGATGTTTAGACGAAAGTGATAAATTTGGATAAATTAAGTGTCTCCAAATTTGGATGTCTATATAATTTAAAATAAGAGCATCCTTTGTAACATGGAATAGATAGGTTAATTTTAATGAAATAAAATATGTTTTTATATTAAGAAAAATTTATAAATATATGGAACTCATACATTGAGAAATTGACTAAGATGTAACTCTGTATGAGAATTAAGATGCTTGAATAATTTATATACCTTCTTTCAATAATTAACATTAGAAATTAATAGTTGGCTCATATTGTATACCCACCTCCCAATGGTCTTGGAATGGATGCATTTAGATGGAGAAGGATTTCAAAAGGCTCATGGTACTTTTGGACCCTTCAAAGGCATGATATAACACATGAACTTTATTTATGAAATTTGGTCTTTAGTTGTTGGCTTCTAGTATGAATGTTATCTATAAGGTGGAATTCTTAGTTGAGACTCTCAATCTTCCATTCTTGGTTTCTAGTGTGATTATACAATATGCTCGCCAAACTGTATTAATTTCTAATGTTAATTATTCAAAGAAGGTTTTGTTTCATAAGAAGAGACCTATGTTGACATATTCCAAGGCATGTTATTATCCACAATGCATGACACTTCTTCACGTCTCTACCAAGTTCTAAACAGATAAAGATTTGTCATTTCCATGGAGGAGATTGATGATTTAAAAAGAAAATATCATGTCATTTCTTTCTTGAGAAGTCATGTTTGCATTCATGATTTGCAACATCCATCTTCATCCAAAAAGAAATTATGTTATTGTTATGTTCTTGATATTAACAAATCAAAACCTTCATTTGAGCATGATTGCCAACGCAAAGGTAAACAAGTGGAAACAAAAGAAAGCTAGGTTAATGGCTTTCAACATGTTGGTGGAAAATTTGCATCTTTTTGAAAGTGGCTTCCTAGCTTATCAATCTTATGTTTAGTAAGGTTTTGTAAACTCCATTGTGTTATGTATTCGGGTCACGGGTATATCTAGTATGATGTCTTCTTTTGGGTATTTTGGGTGCATAAGAGAATGTGCATATGTATTGATGTATTCAACCAATGTGCTTTTCTAACGTTGTAATCAGGAAATTGGTCATTTGTACTAGGACTTCACTGGTCTTTTTGATATTTTGTAAAATTTGTTACTTAGATTGCAACTGGGGGTTTTCTTGCTGGTTCTTTCCTGCCAGTATGTCCACCTGAACTAGCTATATGTAAAATATTAAATATATAAATATATAAATAAAATTATAAGTGGTCTCCCACTTTTGCTTAAAAAAAAAATTCTTGTAAATGTCCACATCTTTTTCCTTGACACAGTTGCTATTTCTTAAAAGATTTCTTATGATTTTTCATAATGTTGGTCAATACTTTACTGTAAATATTATATAGTCATGCTCTTAAATGTCATAAGAATATGTCATAAGAGGGTTTCATCTTATAAAGCTATAATGATATTATATGCTCTTAGAACATCTTAGATACCTCCCTTGAAGAATTCAACAAATGACAAATAACTACCAACACAAAGTGAGATGCCTCATTTCCTAATATGAGGACAAAATAATAAATCAAAATATTAGGATGCAAGGTTGACCCACCTTTCCCAATACTTGGCTAAGTTTATCATCTATTGAGGAGTGGATCCCAACAACAATTGTGCTTAGTGCTTACTACTAATCCAAGGTTCATACCTATTCATTTTTTCTTCATTGTATGCCTGATGACTCCTCATCTCAAGATAAATTGTGGGCATGGATTTTTATGCCCTCCCTATGACTAAATGGCTACAAGGAGGTGAATATGATATGGTGGAAAAAACCAAGATACAAGTTGGTTTAGTTCTCATAAACTCTCTAAAAAATAATTAAATTCCTACATCCTAACTAGAAATGCATGAAGGGTTTAGATTGTTGGTATGTAAGCGTGATCATGCTATCTCTTCATGTATTACATGGTATCACCTTTTACCCCGATCTGTCCTTCTTTGAGGTGGGGTGACGGAGCCTCGGGGTTGAGGCTATGAGGTTTGGGGCATATTTATGGTCCCGCCATTTTTCACGTCGTCAGCGAAAAAGGAAAAATCTCCGAAAAAGAAAGAAAATCGACTTTGTAAAACCCTAATTCTGGAAGTTTCTAAAAGCTTGTTAAAAGGGGTTGGGATGGGGGTTACAGGATGAGGAAAAACGTGATTATTCACAAGATTGTAATAGGTTTTGCACTGGATAATAAAAGTATTGGATGGTTGCGGTTTGGTGGATGTAGTCCAGATTGGGTGAACCATGTTAAATTCTTTGTGTTATGATTTATTCTGTGTATGTTTTAGTTTCTCTGCTTATTATTTAAATCTGCATTTAATTGTTAGATATCTGCCATCTCTAACCCTAACAAGTGGTATCAGAGTGAGTTGTGTTTCGATTATCATCTGTAGGAAAGTATCACGACTGAGTGGGAGTCTCATGATTGAGTGGGAGCAATGGCAGACAAGGGTAAGAAGGTTGAGAAGTTTAACAGGCAGAACTATCAGTTATGGAGGATGCAGATGGACGACTATCTCTATCAGAAGGATTTATGGCGGCCATTGGAAGGGAAAGCCAAGAAACCTGCAGCAATGTCAGATGAGGACTAGGAGATCTTGGATAGAAAGGCTCTTGACAGTGTTCATTTATGCTTGGCACAATCGGTGGCGTTTAATATTACAATAGCAAAGACAACTCAAGATTTGATGGAAACCCTGGCAAAGTTATATGAAAAGCCTTTCGCTTCGAATGAGGTATTTCTTATGAAGCGTTTATTTAATATGAAAATGGTAGAAGGTGGGTCAGTTACTAATCATTTGAATGAGTTTAATATGGTTACCAGTCAATTAACTTCTGTAAAAGTAAACTTTGATGAAGAAGTTAGGGCTCTTTTGATTTTGTGTTCTTTGCCTGAAAGCTGGAATAGCTTGGTAATGGCTGTTAGCAATTCTGTTTCTGGTTCGAATACATTGAAGTTTGATGATGTTGTTGGTGTTATTTTGAGTGAGGAAATTCATAGGAAAAGCTCAGGTGGAACATCCACATCAGGCAGTGTTTTGAATGCAGAAAGCAGGGGCAGGACAAAGGAGAGAGGAAACAATTCTAAAAATCATGGGAAGTCACGAGGAAAATCAAAGGACAAAAGGTCCCAATCTAGAGACAAGAGGGATTGTTGGTACTGTGGTAAGCCAAGTCATTTGAAGAAAGATTGCTGGTCTCAGAAAAATAAAGATGCAGACAAAAAAGAAGGAAGCAAAGAGGCAAATGTGGTAAGTAATAAATCTGATGAGGATGCTTTGATTCTTTCCCTTGATAATGCTGATGATTCTTGGGTGTTAGATTCAGGGGCTTCATTTCATGCTACCCCCCATAGAAGTTATTTTCTTGATTATGTCTAAGGGGATTTTGGGTTGGTTTATTTAGGAGATAATGAACCCCATCGATTGTTGGAAAGGGAAGAACGATTAAGCTGCGCATCGGGAATCATTGGTTACCACGCGGAGGTAAGGCATGTGTTCCAAAGTTAAGGTAAATTTAATTCTAGTAGGGCAACTAGATTTAGGCTGTTGTGTTGTTACATTTAGTGATAAAATGGAAGGTCACAAAGGGTGCCTAGTAGTAGCAAAGGTGTGAAAGTAGGCA
>VDFB02170431.1:0-20690 GCA_007258455.2 Sequoia sempervirens | reverse complement strand
GTGGAGGTGGTGGAGGTGGAGGAGGTGGAGGAGGTGGAGGGGGTGGAGGTGGTGGAGGTGGTGGAATTGGTGCATTTTCATCGTCAGCAACCATAATGCCTGATTCAATATAAAACAAATCAATCTAATTAGAATTAGACAATATAAATGAAAATATTATAAAAATACCCTAGTTTATAACAAAAATCTATAAAATTTTCTAATTTTTAATCCAAATACATAAAAAACACTATTTTGTTAAAAATCCATTGCAAAACATTCAAATTTTATCAAAATCCATGCTAAACTCAAATTTTTCATAAAAAATCTATCAAAACCACCCAACTATTTAGGTCCAACATTTACTGGAAGAGTTATCAAACCAATTATAGGGAAGCCATGACCATCATGAGCTTTTAATCATGCTTTTGATTGTTCATAATCATTTGCATAAAGTTCATGTACATACAATAACTCTTTTTTGATCATATTCACTATGTACATGGGATCAATGAGTATTCCCCTTTTCGGGTTTCTGCAAACTTGATATAAAGAAGACTATCGAGTGTAGTTATAGAAGAATCAATATATGTTAAAGAAATGTCAAACAAAATATTGGTTTCAAGAGCCCTTCGGAATAATAAGGTAATGCCGGTAAAACAAAGCACCACAAAACCGTTCCTCTGCTTACCGCAGCTGGAACGTTTGAAATGAATTTAACGGTGCCTGTTCAAAATACGAGGCAATTGATTGGGGTGAAAGTCCGGTTTCAGTCCTCAATGAAGGTCAATCCAAACTGATTTGATTAGACTGAGGTCTGTGCACTTGGTTATAATATGTTTACATCTTTCCATATCATGCCTAGGTGTAATGATGATATTTGAAAAAAAATGTTTTGTATTAAAGTTTGCGGTAAAGGTTTAATTGTTTGAATATGACTAATTGAGGAAGTTGAATCATATTCTTGTTTAACAATTGCAACATGATCACATGGAAAGAATCAAACAACTATGAAAATTTCCTATCTCATGGCCTAAATTTATATCTAGAGTTATGTTTACAGTAGTTACTTCTGTCTCAATATTATGAGCAGTTTGACATGAATTTTTATCAAGTAATGAATATTTTGTTTTTCTTTTTAAATGATTGATAGTTGTTTTGAGGCATGACTTATATGATTGACCAATACGAGCCTATGAAGGGGTACCTTCATACCAACTAATCGATATTCGATAATCATGAAGGGTTATACAAAAACGTGTTAAGGATGGATATTTCATTAGCAATTTCTTATCTTGAATATTAGGTTGTAAGTTATCTATAAACACCCTTTGAATGTCAACATCTTGAAGACTATAGGAGAATTTCAAATAAAGGGATTAGTATCATTTCATAAAGTTTTTTATTTTCTCTTTAGGTCCTTGATTACAATGAACTAAATTTGTTAATGTAACTTGAGGACTGATGTTCACTTGAAAGTGTTGGAGGAAATCATTAATGAGTTGTGTAAAGGAGGTAATTGATTGTTTGACAATGAACAAAACCAATCCAAGGCCATATCTTTCAATAATCTAGAAAAGAGTTTCACTATGAGTGAATCTTCAAAAATAAAGTCTCTACACAAGGTAGTAAAAACTAACAAATGGTTATTAGGATATTTTTTACCATTGTACTTTCCAAAGCGAGGTATTTCAATGTTTTGTAGTATAGGTGTATTTAAAATAGTGAACATTAATGAACTATGTTTAAGGTATTTTGGATGTTTACTATTGGTTTGATTTTGTTTTAAGTTTGAAATTTGTTGTTGTAATAATCTCATGCTTTAAATAAAAAAGTTGATTTATCACAAAATCATTGGGCCACATGTTGTGAGAGTTTTTCAAGTATGGTGAACTAGTATGGAGGAATGGTGGGATATTATATTTCATGTTTAGGAGGGGTGATGAATATGAAGGTGTTATAGGTGAAGGGACAAAACTATTATAATTTCCACTAGAAATTCCTAAGCTTGAGTTTAAACCATTGTTATATTCCATCATTGATGCTATGATTGGAGGTGTAAAGTTGGGAATAGAAGGCATTATTGTGGGAGAGGAAACTTATTTTCCAAAAGGATTTTGAGCATTAGTCAAAAATACCCTAGTTTTTTTTTAAAATCCAACAAAAACCCTAGTTTTTCTACCAAAAAACCCTATTTTGAAAAAAATCAACTAAAAATAAACAAATGTAATTGAAAATTTGATTAGAGAAAATAAAAAATAAATAACTTTACCTGTTAGAGATGGACTTCAAATCGGATATCAGATTTCGCTTTCCACTATGCGCCTGCCGCCGTTGAGCCGAAAGCAAATGTGAATGAGTTTTGGTCGCCCGAATTTTTTTATATATATATGTCAACAAAATCAAATATCCGATTTGGATCGGATATCCGATTCCTAAATCTAAGTTTTTCCCTCTGCCTCGGTAGTCACCCGAGCTCCAAAAAGTCAACTCACCATTTTCGCGTTTTTGAGTCGTAGAAACACGTATTTTTTTCTCCATTGCCACTTTTTGGCATACCATGATCCTGCACATGCCCTTTAGCAAAATCGCAACCCCGATGTTTTCTTTCCTTCAAAAAAATGTTGACTTCATCTAGACGCCTGAGTGTCAGTCCTCATTTGAAATTATCGAGGAGAAACTCACCCCTGTCCCTATCCTTCGAGGACCTAATTGGAACTTGCCAGTTCACATTTACGCTGATGCATCTAATGACGCCATTGGAGTAGTTCTAGGGAAAGAAGATGAGAATGGAGGGAAATATGCTATATATTCTATCAGCAAAAATTTGACACCAACAGAGAAGAATTACACCACAACAGAGAAAGAATTCCTGGTTGTAGTGCATGCAATCAAAAAATTTAGACATTATTTCACAGGATACAAAGTTACAGTGCACACAGACCATGCAGCCATCAAGTATCTCATGAATAAACCAGTGGTAAATGCAAGGATAATTAGGTGGTTACTCCTTCTCTAGGAGTTCAATGTCACAATTGTTGACAAACTAGGGAATTCCTACATAGTTGTGAACTTCTTATCCTAGATTAAACATGATGACAATTGTGCTCTGATATAGGACAAGTTCCCAGATGAAAATATGTTCGCCATCTCCACTAAAACTCCTTGGTTTTCCAATATTGCAAATTACTTAGCCACGACAGAAGTACCACCTCACTTTTTGTCAAAATAGAAGCAACGCCTCGTAAGAGAGAGTGCCCCTTTTAAATGGATTACTAGAATCTTGTTTCATTGTAGACCCGATATGGTCTTGCGATGGTGTGTTAGGGTAGACGAGACCTATAGTATCCTTAGGGCCTGTAATGATGATCCTTCTAGAGGGCATTATTCTACTAAAAGGACAACTCACAAGATTCTAGGAGTAGAATACTATTGGCCTTCAATGCATAAGGACATCAAGAAGTACGTTCGTAGGTGTGATGAGTGCCAAAGGGTAGGAAGACCAACCACATCCAATGAAATGCCTTTCAGCCTCAAGTAGTCCTTGAACCATTTGAAAAATGGGGATTGGATTTTATCGGCCCTATAGACCCTCCTTCATAGGGAAAAGAGTATATTCTGGTCTGTACCGACTACATGACTAAGTGGGCAGAAGTACAAGCACTACGCATTGCTAGGGAAGAGCAGGTAGTTGACTTTCTTTATAACAAAATCTTCCTCAAATTTGGGGCTCCAAGAACAATTCTCATAGACTAGGGCCCCCAATTTTTGTCTCAATTCCTATTGGCATTCATAGATCACTTCCAAGTAAGTCACAAGAAGTCTTCACCCTACCACCCTTAGGAAAATAGACAAGTTGAGGTCACTAATAGGGAACTAGAAAATATTTTGACAAAAACGGTTTCTTCAAGAAGGAAAGATTGGGCTAGGAAACTACCAAAAGATGTCTGGGCCTATAACACGACTTGGAAGTCAACCATTGGCTATAGCCCCTATGAGTTAGTCTTTGGGAAGAATCCCCTCTTTCCCTTTGAATTCGAGATCCAAACCCATAGGAAAACCATGGAATTGGGCATGGATCTTAAACGAGCCCAAATTGAGAGAGTCTTATAGCTCAATGAACTAGACAAACTTCATCTGAACGTCGTCCATCAAACTGAATTGGTCCAACAACAACGTGTTAGTTCTCAAAAATGTTGGTTTGAAACCACAAGAGGTTTCCAAGCTCTTGATACATTTTTTGGCTAACAAACAAGACCAATTGATGCAATTGAATCTTCTTCTCTTCAGGCTTTGCTAGACCTAGGTGGGTGCACCTATGCAAATGAGGTAGACTTAGACTATATGTTTCCTACTTGAGCAATCTATCCCCAATGGAAATTGGAAGTGGGATAGATGAAAGCTTAATAACTACTCCTACTGAAATTTGAGATGTGAATGTTTGAATAAGATTTTATAAAATTTTGAAATGGAATTGGTATGACCAGTGCCTACTTCTGTTGGGCTAATGGAGTCAAGAGGTAAATGATGTGTGTCCTATTTCTAGATAAAATTTGAATTGTTTGGCACTTTTATGAGTTTATGCCTGGTATAAATGTGCAAGGATGCAATTATCAAATTCTTCTTCTTGATCCAAATGAATTTTTCCATATTACTGTGATTAATTAAAAGAATTTAATCCTTCCTTGAAGGAGCCAGTTAATTGAACCAAAAAAGAGAAGAAAATGTATTTTGATAAATTGAAAATATCCTTGATACATCAATCTAAATAATAAGGAAATGTCAAGCTTGGAGACAATCAGATAATATTTTCAATTATTTCAACAAACAACTGACAAACCTATCCAACTACCTAACCTACTACTTCCAATTTCTGATTCTAATCTTGATGATACAATTTTATCTCACATATATACATTGCACTTTTAGGGTTATGACCCTTTACAACACCCGTCTGGAGTAACTTTTCTTCTCGGTGTAGCTCTTCATTTTTCGGTAAAATAAAATATTTAATTAGTTGCCTTTGGAAAATTAAATATTTTAAATTTAATCTCCATTTGTGCATCTTCACAAAAAATCAATTTCGATAATTATCCTTCACAAGAAACCTTTGTTCTTCCACCAATAAATACTTTAGGTAAAATTAATTACCCATTTTATAACTCCTTTTGGTGAAAATTAATCTTGTTTATTTACTTAGAAGTTTCTCCTGCTTGCAATTTTCATCCTATTGAATAATATACTCTTTGGATAAAATAATCACCCATTTCCGTGAATTGCATAGAAAAATATTTTACTTAGTGGGAAAATACTTTATGCTTTACTCCTTCATTTGATAATTTTTTACCTTTATATATTCTTTCAACATTTTCATTGCACACCCACTCACTTCTTCCACCTTCACCACAAGCACCGCACATGAATCATTTCACCACATACCCACACTTCCCTGCAACACCACAGGAAGATTTGAAACCCCCTGTGGGGATGTAGTAAGACTCACCGCTCACCCGTACTTTTCAAAATTTCCTTCTCAAGAATGCGGGAAGAGCATGCCATCCCCATATTCTTTTCAACTGTGAATACTTCACCATGGGAATTTCTTGGCATTAATTTAATTTCAACCATTTTAGACCATGTTTCTTATCCATGTCTTCATACTACGATATTATCTTATTAACTACTTCTCTACGAATTTTAGTTGAAAACTGCAAAACAATTTCAATGTCCCCGTGGAATGTCAACATATGAATTCCTTGTATCTCATTCACTTTATGTCTCTTTACACTTTTCCTTTTCTTTAAGTCATTTATCAGTTATCGGTTCGATGTCGCCAAGCATAGATGAAGTAATTGATGAGTTTTTTTCTCCTTAAGTGCACCCTAAATCAAGTTTTCCTCAAAAGGATCTCAATTTGAGCCTGAGTTGCGACATTCCCTAACCTCCTAATAAGAATTTTTTTGAACCGAAATCGTACCTCCATAGTTAGAATCAAAACTCAATGGCATAAGAGCATGTAATGCATAATCTAGAGGTATATGTAGGTGCTCGAATAGTGTGTTAAGTTCTTCAATAAGGGATGATTCCATCTCCTTATCGATTCAATATCCTCCTTTATATACCTCTACTTCACATTGAAGATGCTAAGCCATTCATCGTGGTTGTATTATCCTTCTTATTAAAGTATCTTACTGCCTTATTTCCCCTTAATTTTATTCTTTGAGATACCTTATTCTTGAAGCACCCTGTAGTCTACCTAAGGTGTGTTATCCACAACATTGTCTGATGGATAGTTCCATCTCTTTTATAGATGTGTATCCCCTGGAGCAACCTACTAGCGGTAAACATCCTTTAAAGGTTAATCATGTCAAAGAAAGTGTATCACACTATTTGCTGCATCATATCAAATTTCCTTTTGCATTAACAATAATATCATTTTGGCTGGGATATCATCAAATCCTCTTCATTTTGACCATAAAATTTGCATTGAATTAGAAAGAATCAGTTTGTGTGATAGTTTTTGTATTTGGATCCTTAATAAGGATTTTATATTTTGCACAGGAAAGTGAATGTAAAACCTCACAATATCTTCATCTATCATATTCAGTTGTGATTTGATTTCTACAAAGCTTAATTTTTTTGAAGAATTGAACAAAGGCAATGCAGTCGCCTGGTATGTTGTCATTGTAAGGTCCATCAACTTGGGACTAAACTTTCCAAAAAGATTGCACTGCCCTAGAGAATATATCCATGTAAGATTTTTATGTTTAGTTGTTGTTTGGTAGAACTCTCTTAATACCTCTACACACTTCACCATCTCAGCAAGAAAATTGAGATCAAATGACTTGTAGCTGGGCCAACATCTAGTAGTCAAGACTATTACAACCAAGTCTATTCTAGGATGTGCATGTTCATTATCAGGATCCCTAAGATACTCTTCAAAATTGGATTGATTCTCCTTTGCAAGCATCAAACCAATTACCATTCCTTCCATCTTTGAAGTAAACTAGCCTCCAGATTGTTGCTTTAGTTTTGTTAAGATACTCCATTCATGATCATCATTTGCACTTTTATCAAATAGAAGCCTGCGGCCTAGTTTTTTCCTATAAAATTCTGCAAAGAGATCTTTATCACTAATGTATGCAAGAAGCTTTACCACCTTCTCTAGAGCGTCTTCAATGGCTTCATCACTTATTTTCCCACTACCACCTTTTTTCAATATGTTGTCACAAAATGTGGCCAACAATTCTACACTTGTGCTCCCTGCAACTCATTTATTGCAAAACACCTTGAATGCTTCTTTTAGTGCCTTATGGAAAAGGGAATGGTTAAAAAATCACATACATACATACTACTTGTACTTGTCATGCAATTCAATAAACTCCCACACAAATTCCTACTCTTGTGCCCCAATTGTTTCTTTTTTCTTGGCCTTTTTATTGCTGGCTGCATCTTTTGCTTGTTTGACAAGCATTGTTCCCTCATCAGTAACATGTTTAAATATTTGCGCTACTGGTTCCAAACCTTTTGGTATCTTATGAAACAACCTATACATTCTTGAAAGGTATTCCACCTTGTCGTATCTAAGCAAGGAATGACAACCTAAATGTTCCTTCTCGAGAAGTTGAATTTCATACTAGGAAAGCAATTCATGTTGTACTCTCTCCAATAACATTTGCTCACTCTTTGCATGCAAATAATGATCAAATCTTTCTTTCTCTCATGTCAAACATTCTTCTACCTTTAACATATAATCTAGACATGAATCTTTTAGAATCCATGAAGCAACCTTTTGAGAATAATATGCAGCATTGTCTTCCAACATGGCTACTTCAAAGTCAGTCTCAAAGTAATCCATATTCCCCATCCCAATCTCCACAAAAATTCCCAAAACATTTTTTAGAAAAGCACGATCTATTTGTTCTCCTTTGTGTTCTCGATCAATCAATGCAATAATTGCATCTCTTACATTAGTCTTCATTTCCATTATTTTTTGGTTATCCCATCGTCTCACAAGCTCTCTCAACATAAACTCTTTATGTTTTTCCCTTAAAGCAGGTAGTACCATTGAATTAATATATTCTTTAAAAGAATCTTTATATCTATCATACAGTTGTTGGGAGTAATCATCTAGATGCTTTTGTGTGTCCAAATTCAGAGGCAGCAAAGAGAAAACCCTTACTTAGGAACACAAGCTACTATAGTTATAGGAATTACACCAAATTTTTTTATCTTGAATTCAAGTGCTGCAATCAAATTTCTCATATGGGAACCTAAAATTTGCATGAAATTTTAGGCTCCAACATAATGTAAGGTCTGGCATGACAAACATATCAAAGAGAAAGAATTCCATACCAGGGATTGGGCATTATTGTTTGATTCTAGATACAAGGATCATCAAGGGAAACTCAGGACACACTGGCTTGGACAATACAAGATTTTTGAAGTGTTTGCTAATGGTTCAGTCTAGTTAAAACCAATTGATGATGACACACAAACTCTTCTAGTTAATGGACATTGATTACGTATCTACCGTAAACCTATTAATAGGGAAGAGTTTTACGAAAAATGGTAGAAACACAGGGAGAAATCCACTGCATGTGGCAAAGTCAATATAGTTGCTAAACAAATAACCCCATTAAAAAAAAATCATCATCATCATTTCATTTCTGAAAAATTTCTTCAATTTCTTCATCAACTCCACCATTTGGACTTGGCTAAAGTTTTGTTTATATTTTGCAGGACTTCATCTTTTGGCAGACTCAATTCCGGTGCACCCTGCTGCAATGCTCCAAAATCTGCACATCAGATTGGTTCCACTTCTTGTCTTGATCCTGCATTCTAACACATCACTCAATGGTGCTTTGGGAAGTCAAGGCCAAAGTGTCACAATTTCTTCCTTTTGACTGCATCTTTTCAGTGATGCTCTTGAATTTTATTGTTCCTCTTTCAACTGCATCTTTTCAGTGATGCTCCGAAATTTTGTTGTTCCTCTTCCGGCTGCATCTTTTCAGTGATGCTCTAGAATTCCACTATTCCTCTTTCAAATGCATCTTTTCAATGATGCTCCATAATTTTGTTGTTCCTCTTCTGGTTGTATCTTTTCAGCAATGCTCTAGAATGTTGCTCAGATGCTCCGAAATCCTGCTCGGATGCTCCATAAATTTTGTTTGCTGCTCCTGTTGCATCTTTCAACGATGCTCCATAAATTTTGGTTGCTACTCCGGCTGCATCTATTCAGCGATGCTATGAAATCCTCAATCTAGTTACTATGTTCCGATGACATCTCTCTATGATAATTCCAAAAATCTCTTCTTCTCTATTTTGGTTGCATTACTCGATAATGCTTTAGATTTTTATATAAATTTTGTCTTTCCAAGTTTTTTTTTTTTCCTAAGTTTCATGCATGCCCATTCTTTAATGCTGCTTTGAGATTTGCTCCCTTATGATTATTTTGCCACATCACATCAAATCTTTCCATAATAAATAAGATTATTATGACACCTTTTTGTCATAATAATTTCCTCCATCACTTCAACCATCCCATCCATGCCATTATTATCTGGTGCCACCCTCACCAACCATATGACTATCCAGTTACGTCAACATAGGTAAGTGAAATTTGATCTAATGACAAGACTTAAGGTATGTGTGAATTTATTTATTAAATGGGTTAGTATTTATTTTGAATAAAGGTTAATTAATTGGCATGATCTGTTCCCCTTGTAACTTTGAAACTTGTGCCATTTACATGATTGATAAGAGTACAATAGCAGTTGTAATTCCCCACTAAAGGATGCCATCATTATGCAGTAAGGTGACAAGCAAGCTGGTAATTAATTATTTCCTCGTTGAGTATATCAACACAAAACTCTGTTTTTGTCTATAATTCAGAGAAGCAAGCATTCCAGAGTTTTGTAAAATTTCATCAGGAAACAAAGGAAATGGGAGGTGCTAAGAAAAATTCTGAGCCAACCTCTGCAGTGCCATTGCTGGCATTAAGAAATATAGTAGCTTTATTTCAAAGGGATGGATGGCTGGACTTCATGAGATAATTTGAAGGGTACATAGAGCAGTTGGTGAAGGAATTTTTTGAGAATTTTATAGATGGGAAGATTGCGGTGCATGGAAAACCATTCTAGGTAAGTACGAAAAATCATTGCTTGTCTTTCCAGTCTTGAGAATAAAGGAATTCATTTGAATGAAAAAACCCACGTCCCCTATCAAAAATTAATAGAATTGTTCCATAGGGAAGGGGAACCCCAACTTGTAATGACCATAAACACTAGGGGGAAAAATAATGGAATTCATAGAATTTCTATTCCAAAACCCTGGAGGTCTACTACAGCCTGGATTATTAAATATTTCACTTGTGAGGGACAAATGACTATAGTAGTGGGCCCCCTTTCCACCTGCTAACTAATTTACGCCACGACATTGAGGACCCTACGCTTAGGGTAAATTTACCAGCTTTTCTCTTCCACTCAATCACTTCTATGATTGAAAGGTATAAAATTGGGATGGGACCCCTTAAACATCATGGTCTGATATAGTTAATATGTAAATACCATTTCTGCAATAAACCAGAGAAGAAGTGGAAAAGGTTTCTATGGAAATTATGGAATCAAGAGGGTAAGCAACATGAAGATGCTCTGTGTGAAAAAGAAAAATGTATTCAATACTTGGAAAGTAATTTTATGCAATTATTTAGTTCTTTTGAAGAAGAAGACAATCAATAGGAAATTGAGTTAAATTCCTCTGTGAGTAAAATTGTGGAGCTAGAACAAAGTTTGTAGGAGAGTGACACTCAACCAATCATGGAATCAAAGGGGACACAAACTAAACCTATTGTTATAGACTGGTTCCAGGTACGTATTCCCCCAATGTTAATGAAATTGATAGAGCATTGTTACCTCTTGAAGGATGTGGAATTTGAAAATAATAGGTTAAAGAGGGAATTAGTCATGTTAAAAGAATATTTCCATCAGGCATATAGGGGTAAGCAGGATGCCTGTGAAATTAGTGAATTGCTATTAGCCTGTTGAAGATCATCTAGGTTGTACTCCATGTTTCTTAATGAGAAAATTTTAAAATGGAAATTGTCAAGAATTCGCCAGAACTAGCCTCATGATCCTGATGAAAAGGAATTTGTAAAAGTATTTGTTGAGTCACTCCCTAAACAACAAATTTTTTTGTGTGAGTTATTTGTTCACAATTTTCTCTTAGAATTGTACACAAATTTCTTTATTAACTTCTTTGTGGGAGAAGTAGAATTAAGATCATTTATGTCCACTATGAAAAATCAACTTCACTAGCAAGACAGATCCAAAGAGTATGCTAAGGCAGAAAATAATGTAGGGTTGCAGATGAGATATCCTCATAGGAAGCCTCTCTCTTTCAAGAAACAATTTCTGGGTGTCAAACTTAAAAAGGAAGTATAGGTCAAATACAATAACAATCTCAGATTGTGTCATGATTACTTTCAAGAATAGGGGCCACATTTAATAGGACTAGCATGGCATGCATGTGAAGAGAGGTATACCCCTATCCCTATGCATCTCAAGAAAAGGGAAATAATTTCACCCCCTAATATTAGATGGTCCTACGGAAGAGTAGTAGCTTTAATCAAAATTATTGAAGAATTAAAGAACAATTGGATTTGTATGAGGTACAAATTTCCATTGCTTATTTCACCACCTCCTTCAGTGTATACCAATCTAGACTAGAGTGAAGACAGTTTTTCCAGATGGAGACAAAGAGCTACTTTTCATCAGGGATTCTTGAGGAATCTAGAGGTATTAGACACATAGGCAAATGATGTGTATGAGCTTAGTGCTAAGTATGAGGAAATGAATAGAAGGAATGATGGATAGGGGACACACTAGAGAGTAGGAGGACCTACTCAAACTTAGGAAGGGGAGGAAATGATGAGGTAAAAATAACCTCAAAGTATAATGGGATCAATATGTAAATCTAAACCTTTTTTCCTTAATAACCTTGCCAATTGATTACCTTTAGGAAAAATAAGTTCTCTTTCTATGAATAAGCGCACAAACTTTATTTCTTGAAGTTGATTGAATTATACTAACTTATGTCGATTTAATGGTTTAGTCTTCAATCATTTCGTAGGTCAACTCCACTCCCAATCACCATTGCAGTTAGAAGGGAAATGAATGCAGATCTTGACACTTCTAAAAACTAGCGAGTGGGTGCCAAAATTCTAGGAGCACATGTTTAGGCCGAATCTTTATAATTATGTTATTTTTCAGTTTCAAAAAATTTATGGCTCATGCGATCCTCTTTAATATTGTATATCATGGGATTTAAAATCCCTTGGCTATTGGAAATCTGTGAAGAAGACTCTGTTGACTGAAAAATAGGATTTTTGTTAGTCGTTTTTCATATAAATATGTAACTATTACAAATAATGAATATAGAGAAGAAGATTATCGTTATGTTGCCAAACTATTTTTTGAGTAAAAACTACCATATGAATATGAGTTTTCTCGCCACTCTTTGAATTACTATCTAATATGGATGCATCTTTGGAATGAAGTAACTTAGAGATTTTTCTAGTGCATGTAATTTGAAGTAGCAATAGAGATGCTTGAGAGCTGGCCACTTAAGAGTTCTAGATAGATAAGTATACTATTTCCTATTCTTCATTTCCTTTTAGTAGTTAACAATTGAATTTGCATTTCATTTCCATGAGTATATGTTATGCTGTTAATGTCAAGCCTAAAGGTTGCAACTAAGTCTGTAGTTTCTGAGCTTAACATTTGAATGTTTGGAGCACCTTTCTTTAGATGATTCTGATTAATGGTTTTATGATTAGCAGTTGACTTGTTAACTTTTGTATTAGATAAATGTTTCCTAATTTATTTACATGTTTTACTTCTTCAGCAATTTATGCATTCTTTAGACTAATCGTTTCCATGCTTTCTAGCTTCTTGGTAATGCTTTTCAGGTTCTTAGTTTTCTATTTTCTGGGTTGAGTCATTTTCTTGCTTTCTAGACAGATGATTTATTGCTTTCAAGATTAGAGGCCCCCTAGTTTAGAACTTTTATTTAGTTGGTTAGTGTTTAAGAATCCTGAAAGAGAGAAGTTGAGATGTCCTCTATTGCATATAGTCGTTGGACACTACCCGATCGATATATTGATGTGATTATTTACTAAAGTGTTAGGACCTAACAACAACCTACCATATCTTTCTTAAATTTGTTGCATGAAAGGGGCCAATGAATCTATCCTCTCTGCGGCTTCTCCTTTGTTTCATCCTCATAGAAACTCATTTTCCCAAACACGTCTTCCCCTAGGGCATCCATCTGCTCTTCATCAAAAGTCTCAGCACCTCAACTTGTAGGGAAACATAGCATATCCTGTATAGCCTTGGCATAAATGGTAATATTGATCCCATGACTCTCAATAGATTACATTTTTCATTGAACCTATTCGTATATGCATCAACCAGCTTTGGGCACATATGTACAATAGGAAACATAAACTATGGAAGACCACTATTCCAGAGTCGAAACCCAAAATCCTTTGATGATGCATGTTCTAACATCCTCTAAAACACACCTTCCCTAAGAATTTTAGGGTTGGTGGACAACTAAGGGTCAAAAACACTATCAGTGATGTCTTGCATTGCCTATCTTTAAATGTGTTTAGCAGCTTGGACCTTTCTGCAGTGCTCAAATGGTCATTCCTCTGGTGTTGGGGCATTATCAAACAAATAATTCCCAAAAACATCAGCGTAACTGAGCCATCTATTTTGAACTACAACTTTCCTATTAGAGGTGGATGCTTCCGCCATGATTGTACGAGAAGGTTGCAGAGAGCTTTGCTCAGCCACTTGCCTTGTACTTCTTTAGAGAAAATTACTTTTTGAGTGTAATTAGTTCTCTTACCCATGCATGTAGTTAATACTACACCATTACTGTTGGTTCATTAAAAGCTAACACTGGGGCAATACGTGTGAACATCAGATCCGTATTCCTTGGGAATGCCAAAAACTTCGTGAGGATGGAATTAGTACATTCTCCTCGTTGCCTCTTTTACAAATAAATTTATTGCATTGAAAATTTTGCTTTTCGTCATTTGAAATGTGTTGAGGTGAGGTAAGATACCCCTGAAAAGACGCGACCATTAGTGTGCTTTTCTCAATAGTAGGTTGGCTAGCATTGATGATGACAAAGGACACATGTTAGCAATTGACATATGAGGGAATTTACTCCCAACACCCAATTTTATTTCTCAAAGCATTCCGTCTGATTCTCTATATGATTTATCTACCTTGCTCTATTCTTTATGAAAACTTCCCATTGCCATTCAGCCAGAAATAGATATTCCATTGGTTGGGTTTTCGATTCACCTTTTTCTATATATAGGTACACCACCATTTGCAACATTCATTTGAACACATAGTATTCTAAGTTATCTATCCTTTTGCTTATTCCCATTCCTCCATAATTTTTTTCCTATCAGAATGTCTCTTGGCCTTAGTACCCCTATTCAGATCCTTCCACAGAGACCAAAATATTGCCTCATGGGGGAGATCACTAGTGATTGAATCATGTGCTTGGTGAAGCAATGTAACCCCCTTGTTATGGTAGCGTTCAAGTGGGTAGTCGGTGTAGACTTCATTACCGATGAGAACCAGCTTCAGAGAAACTGCAACGTGCTTTCCCGGTTCGTGGCCTCACTGTTGGACCTGAATGTGTCCAAGCCCATGATAATTGAGTTGTGCCAGAAGATGTTTGACACTTCATTGATGGAAGGGTTGGGTGAGATAGTGCGAGTGGCCATCCGCTACGTTGGTATTCCGAGTGCTATGGACCTCCACAGGCACGTGGATTATGGAATAGACGTACCCTAGTTGCCCTTCCCAACTGATTTCTGTACCATAGACATTGAGACGCACCATTGCTATTCTCAGTCGGAGGCCACTTTTCTTCTGTGAGAGTATGGCGAGGAGTGGGTTCCAGGTATCACTTGGAGGAAGCACTTCATCTTTTTGGTGCAGATTTGTGGAGAGTAGGCCATAGGTCTGCGTTGTGTGGCCCATGTGTGTCGTGTTTTAACCTTCTATTTGCATTTTGATGAACAAGAAGAAGAAAAAGAAGAAAAAAGAAGAATAAAAACCCGATAATGAGCCCTTTCCTTCGACTCCGATGGGTGGAGGCTTAATTTTACTGTCTTTTGCTCATTGCCTCCATTTTTTTTCTTTTTACCCATTACTCCTTTTAGGTTTCGCTCGAAAGAGCTTCATGCTCAATTTTGAGCATCAGGTCGTACATTATATGTAAATTCATAATGAATATAATATAATATAGCGTTTTGATTATTTAGTGCTCTTCTAGCTGTTTATTCTCAAAATTTTGAAATATCTACAAATTTTTTACATATGGTACATAACTGTTAAATTTTTTCAAAGAACTATGCATTTTAATGGAAAATATTCAGATAAATACCATTCACCAATATATCTAAAGCATTTCCTTTCATCTCTTTAAATTTATACACATTCTTTGCTTTGTATGCGCTGATTCAGAAAGGCTTTTTCCAAAGTGCTTCAAATTTCATGTGTTACCCTAGATTTTTAGTATGCCTCTCATAATTTTGCACTGAGCTCCCTCTTTTGAATTTTGGGTTAGAAACCCTTTTTTCAAACCCTTGCTCAACCATCTACTGGAAATTTATCATGGCTCCATAAGCTTTTCTTTTGTCCTCCTCCAGCTTGAGGGTATTTTCCAGCTATACCTCCATTTTTTTTCCCTTTTAATCTTTAGAGCTTTCATGACTTCTAAAGTAGGAATTCTTATGGAAATGGGTACAACACCCCTTTTTTTTTACACCAATCCATAAGGGGAGATCCTTAAAATTTGATTGGAAATAATTTGGTCCACCCACAGAGTAGCTCGCAGATTTCTATGCCAATCCCTCTGTTGCTTTGACCCAATACACTTGTCTATCCTGATTAGGCTTCTGTTAGTCGATCTTGTTACATCATTTCCTTGTGGGTAGTAACTTGATGAGATTTTTGGGAAAACCCTGCTTCTAACAACAAAAACTGTCGTTCCTAACTTCACAACAACTAGGGCATTGCTAGACATAATAATTTGAGTCGGCCAAACCTGGTTGCTAGTGCTCTGATGAAATTGGTAATTTTTCCTTCGGTGATGTATCCCCGCACAATGGCTTCAAAAAATTTTAGGATCCTTGAATGGAATATAATAGGATGCTCTTCATTGTACCTCTTTTTTTTCGTAGAAAGTATAGAAGCTACCTTATGTTGGCCACTTTTCTCATAAAGTAAAAAAAAATCAAAAAAATCAGGGCTAACCAGCATTGGGGTTTCTAAGAGGGCTGCCTTTAGTTCATCGGAAGCTATTGTGTCCTTGGAAGTCCATTCAGAAGGTAGGTTCTCTCTAAACATCAAGGTGACCAGTCACAATGCTCATGACATCTGATATGAATCTACTAACAAAATTATTTTTCCCCAGGAGGAAACACAACCCCTTTGTTGCTCGAACCTTTTTGGGCTTTATGGCTATTCCCTCTTTTGAATTTTGAAAGCTAAAAAGCTTTCTTTAAGGTACTCCAAAGACACATTTTTTTAGATTTAAAGGAAATTTGAACTGTCGGTATTTCTAGACAACGTTTTCTTGGTGATTAAAACAATCATTTTTTGATCTAGAAAAGATTGTCAGGTTGCCTAGATTTATGAGGATAGTTTGGTTGATCAACCCTTCTAAGGAAATGCTTACTGCCTACTGAAAAGATGTGTTGGCATTATAGAGTTACAACGACATTTTTGAATATGTGAATGTTCCCCACTTAGTGGTAAACATCATCCTACATTGGACAGACTCATTTTCATAGACCCGATCACATCTTGAGGGATTATCTAATAGGGAGAAAATCCCCAATCTGGTCACCATCTATAAAATCCATGCTACTAATGGCAAGATGTCTATGGTCTTGGATTTGGCCCACCTGACAAGCTCCTATGTCACCATGGTTTCATCTTTTGGGTTGACTAACCTTTTTCTTTGTTAGACGGATTCAGATCCATTCATCAAATCAATAGTACACTGAAATATACCTGGGTTATATATTTTGAGACCATATCTGAAGCATAGATCCTTTAGCCTTTTCTTGTTCTTGGAAGGATTTCCCTTTCCATCTTTCAGTTTCTAGTTTCTTTTGACATCAAGTTCTTTACCACCCCCTGAATCCTCAGAGAATCTTTGTTTGCCATTCCTTGTGTCCTTAGGAAAGTCCATCTTTTGTGATGGATAGTCGAAGGCTGCTTGAATGTCGTCACCCATAATTTTCCAATTTTCTTTCTCATTGGGAATTGAGGGTCAGACAATTATTTGCACCACACTCTGCTTTGTTGGGTCGGAAGCTGGTTCAAATTGTGGATCATCAGGAACCATCCAACCAACAATACTGTTTTGTGACTGGGGAATTATTTGTATGTTGAAGGCTTTGAAATTCTTGATGAGATCCCATACCCTATGTCTATATGACTTCATTCAAGTGTTCTTTATGATTTCTTGACTACAGACTTGGCTCACCACTAGCTCTGAATCCCTAAAAACTTATACTCTCTTAACACCCATTTTTTTTAGCAAGGATTAAACCATGGACCAAAGCCTCATATTGAGTATCATCACTCGAGCATGAAAAAAAAAATGATAAGATCTAAGAGTTTTGGATCCTATCGAGGATATTAATCAGACACCTACTCTAGAGCTGACTTTACACTTGGTGCCATCAAAATATAGGGCCCATAGACAGTTATCAAGTGTGTCATCGGATCCATTCTGATCCTTGATCATTTTTGAAAAAAATTGATCACCGTCGAAAATTACGTAGGTGCCTAGCCCTATTGCATGGAAGTTACCAAATGGGTCAGAATTGGTGAATTGGTTGAGCTACACTTCTTCTTTTGGAGTCTGTCTGATTGTATCTCCCTCTTCTTCTGGAATTTCTACATAGTATCTCTCCTATTGGGGAAAAGAGGTATATGCATCCTCGAAAAATAGGTTTTTGTCATCCGCAATATGTTCAGGATGCAAGGATTCAGATAGGATCTTCATATTTTCCCCATGCTTGGTTCTCAATATCAGGTGGGACCAGTCAAGTGTTAGGTATTCACCGAGCTTGGTGGTGAAATCTCTTGATAGACACATTCTGAAGACTGGTGGAATGTCTATCACTACTACTTCTTGTGTAACTATTTGGCTTGGGCAAGAGAAAAGAGTCAAGGACAAGTCCTTTACCAGTCCAATGGTTAGAACCTTCTTCCCATCTAGTTACATGATTCCCTTTTCAAGAGGCTCATACTTTAGCTTCAAAGCATCTGCCACTTGTTTTGGCATGATAGTGGTGCTAGCCCCCAAATCAATCATATTGTTATGCAACAGTTTATCTCCCACTAGAAGTGTTAAAAAGAAAGGAATGGGATTTGTTCTGCTTATCTCTTTCTCCTTTGTGTTTCTTACATCATTTGCATAAGTTTTAGCTTTTAGAGCCTGAGGGGGTAGCAAGGATTTGTTATCTCTACTTTGATTGCCTAGCTAAATTGCATCCTCATGCGAACTTTTCTCTTCTTTTTTTAACACTTCTTGAAGTAGTGTTTTTTTTCGGGAATTGATATGATGTCCCACAATGATACATGGGCTGGAACTTTCTTCAATTGCTCCACTACATTAAGCATCCTGACTGTTTGGACCTTGTGCTTAAATGGTGGTATTTCTCTCAATTTTGGAAGAAATCATTCTGACATGATTGGGCTTGGCATTTTGGTCATCTCAACCTCCTCCAACGATGTGTTATGTGGCTGCAAAAAAGGCTAGACAACAGGCGATGAGACCGATTTTTTCTATGGAAATTATTGACGTGGCAGAGGATGTGGCAAAGATTGTTGTACATACTCTCTTGTGAGCCTTCTTTTTGACCTTGTGTTGTAATCTAACTACACTTGTGAAACACCAGCCATCGAATTTTCATTTGCAAACACAACCTCTTCTTCTTCTATCCATGAGAATAGACCTTGGTTGGGTGCTATGTCTAGCTCCTACTCTAGGGACATGGCTTGCATTTGTACTTTGAAACACACATTTTCCATTTTGGATGAATCGTAATCGTCCACATTCAAGAGCATGCCCTTGCTTCTTTTTATTCCGCTACCCTCTGCTGCATATTCCCCCTTGGGAAATTTCGGGGCATATGATTAGCACTACATGGAAAGCACCAATCATTTTTGTCTTCTTCCAAATTATTTTGGCCCAAGACTAACTCTTTATTTGAACTATCCTTGATTGTATGTAATGGAATGGTGGCCAGAACTATCTAGCTTGTGGATGTTGTCTGTTGACTTCCTCCTTTGGAGAATCCTTGATATGGATTTTGTTGATAAGATGGTTTCCCTTTGCCATAGGTGTGCGTGGTCTACTTCGGGGGTGTCACTTGCTATCATTTGATAATGACCAATTCATTAGCAAAAGTCCACATGAGATCCTTCATGTTGCTAATATCTGTCGCCATTAAGGAAAAGCCCGACGTGCTTGCTTGTACAGTGGGATGCACATTCATAGACTACACAGTGACCAATGTTAACTATGTTGTGGGAGTGCTTGAAGTGGTTTCTCCCTTCAGACCATCAGATATTTCTGCAAATACTGGCATTGGGGGTCATGGGGGAAGCTTCCCGACATCAATAAGACTCTTTTTTGCATGCACTGCCATGTTGTATGCATTGGGCAAGATATCCCCTCCCATAGAGGTTATCATGATTGCGATGTCGGGGTTAAAAGCCTTCAGATAGAACATGAATGCTATGGCGGTCTGAGGTCGAGTAGTGATGGGGATACTTTTCTAGGTCTTATGGAATTTGGTGTTAAAGTCACTCATTGCTTCATACAGAGCCCTCTTGATGGTAATCATTTCTTGTAGAAACGAGGAATGGTCTCCCTTTTTTGAGAAACGTTCAAAAAGGTGTTCTTCAAGCTGGTCCAAGGAGAGGATAGAGCCCAAAGCCAAAGATTGATACCAATCTTGGGCTTTCCCTTTGAATGAGGCAACCAACAGTCTTAACACGATGTTTTCCTCCGATATGTTATGTACCCTACATACCTCTGCTATATCTTGAAGATGTTTAGAAGGGGTTTTGAAATCTTCTCCAAAGAATCTTGGACTAGCCTTGAGGGCATTAGTGGGTATAGCTGGCCATACATCTGGGGGTGTGGGTCGTCATAGTGGACTACCACTATCCCATGTTACAAAGTTCCTAGGAGTAGGTGGAGGTACATGAGCCATAGAGAAAAGGTTTATGTGGATCAAAATTACATGTATTCTAATTTGGAAATTTAATCCTCCGGGTGGAGTAGATAAAGCTCTAGATATTGGGATCTTACTTCTTACTCTATTGCTCCTTATAGGTGATAGAAAACCTATAAGTCTTCTTCTCCTAGGGGTTGAGGTAGGTAACTATGAATACTAGAAGTGACCTCTCGAAGATGCTCTTGTTTGGACTCTGGGCATGAAACTTTTGGTTTCCTTCCTTAGCCTAATTCAAAAAATATTTCTGACTTCTAATTAGGCATTTGAAAAACTTCTTGTCCCACCGAGCATGCTAGAAAAATAACTATTGATCATCAAAGCTTGCGCCTCTCTGACAGTCTTATGGGAAATTCAA
>VDFB02170428.1:0-10784 GCA_007258455.2 Sequoia sempervirens | reverse complement strand
CAAGCTTATGTCCATGTCTAGGTTGTAGAAGAAGTGGTCCGCAAACCAATCTATTATGTCTTGGAAGGTTTAAATTCTTAGAGGTAAATGTGAGAACCATTCTATTGTTGGGCCTCCCAAACTGCATGGGAAAAGGCACATCAAATAGGAGTCATTGTACGTAACTTCCATACATACTACGTAAAACTATTTGATATGGTCTTCAGGATATCCATGCCCTTTATATTTGTCAAACTTAGGGATCTCAAATCTAGGTAGGAATGGTATCATTGCAATGTTTATATCAAAGGGGTATGGACACAAGTCCTATTGTGCCTGTGATTTCTTGGTTTTCCTTGCTTGGATGTCTTGGATTTGTTATGTGAGTGCCCTAATTTGCAAGGGATAAATCATATTGAGGGTTTGGTGGAGGAGAATATGTTGTATATTGTGGAATGGTAGATGAGTTATATGTGAAATTTTGATATGGGGGTGTGTTATATAGAGTGTATAGTGTGTTTTGATATTGTGTACCTAATGGTGATAGTGGTGGAGGTATGTATGCTCCTTGCAAAGTTGGGTTCAAGACATTTTGTTGTGTGCTTGCATATGGTTGTTAGGGGTTGTAGTACAATACTTGTTGTTGTTGTTGTTGGACAATCACTTGTTGTTGAGTGTATTTTTGTGCTTGTAATTGGGATTGTTGTTGCACTTGCAATTGTTGGGTTTGTAATTAAGTCTATTGTTACACTTGTAATTGAGCTTGTAATTGAGTCGATTGTTGTGCTTGCAATTGTGCTTGTTGTTGCAATTTTAGTTGAGTTTGTTGTTATTGGGCTTGTAATTGATCTTCTTGTTGTTGTGCTATAAATTGTGCTTCTTGTTGTTGCACTAGTATTTGAGCTTTGTTTTTTTGTTGATTTACAATGGGTTGTGGATAATACAATGCATTTTGTCCTTGTGATAATGGGATGGTGTTTTGGTTTGGGCCAAATTGATTGGCTTGAAATATTTTTATTTTTGTGGAATGAGTGATGGATTTTGAGGGACCATGGTGTGAGTGATTTGTGGGTTGATTTGATTGTGGGGTGGCTAATGTGTGATGAAAGGGTTAGAAATTTGATTTAGATTTGGTATATTTTTTCCTTGATTTTGTGTTATCATTCCTTGTAAAATTTGATATTGGGATGGAGGAATGTAGGCTTGAGGTCTCATTTTATTTTGAATTATTTGGGGGACCAAAGGTTGAGATGGTGCCACTTGGTGTTACAATATTAGTGGAATGCTTTAACTTTGGATTAATTGATTAAAAGAATTCCCTTGATTGTTTTGATGTTGAGGGACTAATGGGTTGGATGCATTTACTTGATTTGTTTGATTTGGGACTAATGAGTTTCCTTGATTGATGGGATTTGTGACCAAAGGGTTGGATTTGTTTCCTTAGTTAGTTTGAGTGGCTTGTGGAACCAACTAATTTGATATATAAATTAGATGGTTTGATGTTTTACCTTGTTGCGTCAAGGGTTCACTATGCAATATGGTACTTTTCTGAACAATAGGAATAATTTAGAACTTTTGTGGGTATGTACAGAACATGATGGCCAAAAAGTGGCGATATGATGGTATTTGTAGGTATGTGGTCAATTTATTATTTTTTACACAAAATTGATGAAACAAAAAGGGTTTTTTAAAGATATTCTCAGCTTTCCACCAGTATAAATTATTCTTTACTTTGAATTTAATAAATAATTATTATTCATTTTCTATTTGAATTACGACTAAAGTCCTGATTGATAGCCTGATTGAAAACATCTATAGCTTTCAAACAATATCACATTTTTTGAATCTGAAACATCTGTCACATTCTATGCTTTGCATACTATAGGATTAAAAAAGAAAAAATTGAATTTCCTAAAGTTTTGACCAAGTTAAGGTGGTCGTGATAAAAGCAGAGTTGATGTATTAAAATTTGTAATAAAAATTATACTAATTATTTACTTGGAAAAATATTACAAAAAAAAAAAAATATGCATCACACGTGACATGAGTCCCTCTAGTTATATCCAAAATCTTATAAAAAAATATTATTTTATTATGGTTAGGTGGTGGTCGAAGACACCTTACTCTTTAAGTTTTTCCCTTTGAAATTTAAGTACTACTATGACAAATTTCACCAAATACATTCAATTTGCTGCTAAAATTCTATTCGGCATATTTTTGAAATAATATAGATGACTTATTCAAATTTTTTAATGCCAATTTTCCTAACTCGATTTTCCTCAATTTTTGCCACTTAAGGTATTGTGATTTTTCCATGATGATCCCTCACATTACACCTCGTAGTGGAAGCATATGGTTGTGCACAAAATGTCGGTGTCCAATTTGTGTATTGGGGGATAGTTGTGTCTTGTGTACCCAAAATTGTGTTGCTTCCTATATTGGGAGTGAGACTAGGTTTGGTTCCAAGTTGAGTGGCAAGCCTAGTAGTCAAAGGTTGGTTTGGAAAATAGGAATAATTTGGGAACTTTTTGTAGTGGAAGCATATGGTTGTGCACAAAATTTTGGTGTCCAATTTGTGTATTGGGGGATAGTTGTTTCTTGTGTACCCAAAACTGTGTTGCTTCCTATATTGGGAGTGAGACCAGGGTTGGTTCCAAGTTGAGTGGCAAGGCTAGTAGTCAAAGGTTGGTTTGGAACATGTGATGAAGTTGGTTGAGTGATAGATTGAATCATACCTTGTACCAAGGGTTGTGTGATGGAAGCTTGAGCAATAGAAGCCACATTTCCCAAATAATTGTGTTCAAATCGAATGTTGAAGGGAGTTTTTCTCTTCCTTTGCTAAGGCTAGCATGTATTGTGTTGGGTTCAACTTTATCAAAGTGTTGATGATATGGTGCATTTTTGGATCTTGTTGGTACTCAAGTAGTCCCTGTGCGGTGATCTCAAGTGGGTTCTTCATAACATCTTCTACTTCATACCACATATTTTATGAAGTTTGGGGTGGATTTTGTGATGGGATTGAGTATCTTCTAGGATCCAATTCTTGTTGGTTGGGATCACTCATGATGGACGTGTACCATAAAAAAATGGATCTTTAGACATTTTCACGGTCATTTGGGTCTTTTTCTTGTGATGCTTGGCCAATTTTTCTTATATTTAATGTTGAAATGTGGTTAAATACATTCACATTAGGTCTTGATGCTTGTAATTCAATAATATTATTATGGTGTCTTGCAAGAGTGTTGTAAGGTATTGTAACACATCTTCACACTTTTCTAGGACCTTTTCATTATAATTCATCTAAATATCATCTTTTTTATTACTTACCAAGTCCTATTTCAAAGTGTTGTAAGGTGTTGTAACAAACCTTCACACTTTTCTAGACTTGTCATCACTAATTATGCCCCTTCTATGCTCTTTATTAGCCCCCTTTTATGCACCCTACAAGTTTAAGTAATAAGTGTATTTCCTTTTTAATATAAACCCCGACAAAATATTGAATGCAACTTAAAACCCACCATTCTCGAGTATCAATATCTACCATGGGTGGCAATTAGTCACCTCTTGGCAATAAAAATTCAAGATAAATTCAAATTTCTTTCAGGTTTTGTTCATTAAGACCTTAGGCCCAACCTATGATGTTTTCAGTATTTTCTTTTTGGGAATTAGGGCATAATTGTGTATAAATATATGATTTTCCCCCTCATTTCACCCCATTCAACTAACTCATTCATTATTCATCTATCATTCATTAAATCATGCTTCTCAAGCAAGCTAGGGAGTCAAGAGAGCATTCAAAGGCTAAATACTCATCTACTGCTACAACAAATCAAGATCAGTCATCAAGGAAAGGTTTTTATTCCATAGTTGCATGTTTCATTACTTTGTTTCATCATTGTGGTTTAATTACCTAAAAGGGGTTTGACCAAGGCAAACCCCTATGCCCTAACAATCAACATTTTCCCTCTTCATTTGTGTGTTTACAGATTTAGGTGTTTACATGACTTGGACATGACTGAAGATTAGGATGAAAACTTGTTGAAGTCATCCCCACTTTTGCAAGGAAAAATCTACACAAAAAGTCACCAGCAGTGCTAAAAATTAGGGTTTCAGATCCAGACACCTAGAGGTACAGATTGAGCAGACCGAGAGCTCTAGATTCCATTTTTGAGTTTTTAGAAAAGCCAAAGTGGACTAATTCACCTAGAGTGGTGAATGAGCCCACTTTACCTATTTACCAAAAATATTTGTAGATTTGGACACCCAATTGGCTTAAACGAGCCCCGATGCAGTTTTTTAGAATTGGGACTAATTCACCTAGAATGGCGAATGAGTCCCACCAGGCCTAAAAACTAACATTTTTAGAATTTCATAGTCATTTTCGGTCCTCAACAAGTTTACAGGTGCACATATTCAGTTTTACAACTTTCTATTTTGTTTTACTTGCATTTCTATTTATCTTTCTAGGTGTTTTTGCATATCACAATGTGTTTTCAAACAATTTGCATTTCTTAGATTTGCATTAATAATCAATAGCTTCCTTTAGTTTTCTGCATTAATATCATTCCATTTAGTCATATTTCAATCATATATTCACTAATCTTGAGTGAACCACCTAGGTTTTTGGCCTATCTCTCTCCTTTTAGGTGAAAAACCCTAAGAGTGTAAGAGAGCCACAACACCCAAAAATCTATGGTTCATTTTTGTGAACTCAACTCTTGAATACTTTCTTTTCTAATTTTGGAGTCCATCATTATCCTATATTTAGCTTGCATTAACTTTGCATTAGGGTTTTGCATTGATTAATTTGCATTCTAGGGTTTCAAAACTTGCATTAGTGAAAAACTCATTTAGCTTTCATTATTGCATATAATTTCACTGAGAATTTCTAAAATTCTACATTTACATCTTAGGTCTACATCATACAACATCGAAAACATCAAAACCCATTGAAAAACTCTAAATTTTTTGAAAAAAACCCTTACTGGGACTCATTCACCATTCTAGGCGAATCAGTCCCAACTCATATTTTTAACTCTCTATTACAGCATTAGAAACCTCATTTTTGTGCTTCCTAAGCCTCCTATTATCATATACTATAAGTCTATAATCTTTCGGGAACATTTGTTTTATGCATCTAGCTCAGAAACATCATTTTAGACTACTCATTCTTCAAATCATTTTAATTACAAACATCATTAGATCTAAAAATGCTTACATTTAAGAAATGTTGCATAACATGGATAAAAGTACTTTTCACTTTTTCATACATAATGTTTCTATTCATCAAACTTTGCATAAGTTTGATAAAAGTGCTTTTCATTCTTGGATATACATTGTTTGCATTTTTAAAGCTTTGCATATATTGGATAAAGTTGTTTTGCATCTTTGGATATACATTGTTACATTGTTCAAACATTGCATGACATGGTTACAAGTGCTTTACATTTTTGTTCAAACAATGTTAGTGTCTTACATCTCTAGACATACTAAGAAAAATTTCCTATACCCTCCCTATGAGAGTGTTTCTGTGAAAGAGAATACAACCTTGGACATTCCTAGTGATCATATTTGTTCTTCCCCTAATATCTCTCCTATTGATGAAGAAGATATTTTGGTGTTAGAAGAACCAATCAATGAGAATTTTGAGAATCCAAGTTGTTTCTCTCCTCTTACCTCTTTTTGTGGACAAGACATTCATTACCAACATAACACAACTAGAGATAATAATGATAGTACAATTTCTTCTTCTGCTAGTATTTCTCATTGTTGGGAAGACAATACTTTGATGTTAGAAAAAATATTCCATGAAGGTCGTGAGAATCTTAGTTATCCCCCTCCACCTAACAAAACCCTTCTTTGGCAGGACAATTCACCCATTGATCATTCTCCTACTTGTGATGAAGTCCTTTTAGAAGAGCTAACCTTAGAATTTCAAGAAAATCCGGTTTGTAGTTCTCGTCAAAACCCTCCTCCTAGGAAGGATATCATGATGTAAGACAAGAATAACAATAATGATATAGATTCTCACTCACTAAGGGATGTTAACATTATTCAACCTCAACTCATCCTTTATGGGCCTTCACATAAGCCTCCAACTCAAAATAAACCCGAACTCATCCTCTACCCACTTAAGAATAATGTATCACAACATTTGAGTCATAATGTTATTTCTCATATATATAACACTCGAAATAATCCACAACCACCACAGCCAACCCCAACACCCTTACCTTTTCCTAATCCTTTCCTCTCTAAACCTATCTTACCAGGTCTTCCTAGTGGAAAGGAGTACAACCTTGTTGAAAAACTAAAGAATACTCCTACTAAAATCTCATTATGGGACCTTATTCAAGCCTTCCCTCACTATCACAACATGATTCAAATAGCCTTGCAACAAGTTCCTATCCCTTATAATACACAATGAAATGATATAGCAACCATGATTCAATCCATAAATGCTGACATTGTTTTCCAGCAAAGTGAGCTCCCTCCTTTGGATATACAAAAACAAAATGAAGCTTTTATGATCATCACTCAATACAAACAAAAAGGGATTAAGAAAATATTGTGGATACTAGTTTCACTCTTAATGTATGTGGAGTGAACCTTCTCGATCGACTTGGTGTCGACAAATCAAACATTCAACCCGATCCTTTATCCATCAAGGGATTTGACAATATAAGCAAACAACTGCTTGGTGTGATTACTTTACCTATTAAAGTTGGAGTGGCAACTTTGGAAACACCAATCCATGTTATACCTGTTGATCTTGCATATAACCTTCTCTTAGGTAGACTATGGATTCATTCAATGAATGGTGTTCCTTCTACTCTTCATCATAAAATGAAATACATCTACAACAACAAAGTGTACACACTTGAAGTTGACCCTCATCCAAACAGTTGTTTAACCATTGAGAAAAACAAAGAGAATCCCTTGAACACATTAACACCAACCACACAAGTGGACCCCGTCCAACATCTTGAACAAGTAACAAAGCTATTAGATGATGATTGGGGTTCCTTATACTTCATACCCACCTCCTTCGAAGAATACCAAATCATACATAAAAACTCTAGTAAGGTAAAATAAACTGTAGTTTTTTTAACACAAAACTTAGACAACCCTTCACAAGCATCCACCTCAACCACTTTAGAACAACAAACATCAGGTTACACATCAAACTTTGATGAAATTAATCCTGAACAACAACCAACTTCAAAAGCAATGAAGAAGCTTTATGGAAGAGGTTATGAACTCATAAAATAACTTGGATATAGTGGAAAAGGATGTGATGCTTGATAACAAGGTATCGACAACCCTATAGAGCCTAACACACAACAAACGACTCATGGTCTTGGTTATTTTCCTTTGATTGAGATAAACAAGCCATCCCTTGACATAAATAATATCACAAAACATCCTTCTAAACCACCCTTAATAGTAACACATCTTGAGCTGATCGACACTACTAGTATTAATCTTTCTCTTGAACCAAAACACACAAAGAAATATTTGCTTAACATCAATGTCATCTCACATAGCACTAAATATTTTCATTTGATAGATTTTCCCTCCTCCTATAAGAGTGAGAACAAAATCTTGCAATCTAAAGAACCTTGCACATGTATGGCATCTTGTACTAAACAAGACATCTCTTTGCTGCCAACAACAAAAACTACTTCTCCCCTTGATCAAGAGGGTATCTTGTCAAGACTCCTCTAATATCACTTCATATCCCTTCCTCCAAGAACTTGAAAGAAAATTTATTACAAGACTTCATTTTGTGCATATCACAGAGTTCATGGTCACTCCACTAATGAATGTAAGGCTTTGAGTAGTAAAATCCCCAAACATTTTAAAGCCGCGTTCTTCCTATGTAAAAACCCAACCTCTAATCGATATTATTGATTTCCACTCTAACATGCATTTCATTAATCATCTCAGCTCACCCTTGTCTTGCACTCAATGGTGGCAAGGGGTTATGTAGCCTTGTCCTCGTATATCACTTATTGTTGCATCTTTTGTCTAGTCATTAACCTTTCATGAACATATAAGAGCAAGCTTTGGATTTTCATGACATTCCTTTAGTTGGCTCACATGTGACATACTACCTTATTCATGACATAGCTTATTGGAAACATATGACTTGGCATAGGGCTTTCCAAATAAGCTCTCATGCCTCTCTCTACTTGAAAGAAATTTCTCACGCATCGGCGTTCATAACCATTTTTAAAGTAAAGCATACATCGAAAACTCACATTTCCATCAGTGATTTTTCTTTATTTGTGATTCCCCTCTTGGACAATACTGGCAATGTAATGTTCCCATGATGAGACCTTTAAACTGAAGTCCTCTCTTGGAAACAAAGATGAGACCTGCTTGTACTTATCCTCTCTTTGACATATTACATGATGTTCCTGTATGATGAGATGCATTTCATTTAACTAACAAAATCGCTTTTGAACAAACCCTTAATCATTTTTCTTGCGATTTAGAATGTCCATTTTATGAGGGCAAATTCTTTATTAAAGTTGTTTGGGAGGTATAATTTGTATATTTAGAGGGAAGCTCCATTTTGAGGTACGCTCCATAGCCACTTGTGATATTTTGTGAGGACACCAGCCGGTTTTAGCGGTATGTTTCTCTCAATTTTTAGGTCTTCACCCAGCTTAACAAAACCTTTCACATGAGTTCCACGCCTTCCGGTAAAAGCGGCATGCATTTTGCTCTCGGACGCAAATAGCTTAGATCTGATCCACAACAAAAATGGTCGCTTTCTTGATCCACCTTTATACTTCTTCTTCCTCTCAATTTACCCATACCTCATGTATCTTGTTCTACTCATTACTATCATTCAATCTTCAGACATGTCCTTTCAGGTTTATGTTATTTCTGACTTTGATCTTTTCGTAATCCTCGGGCGGCCGGGCTTCAAATTCCTTTGGATCTTTTTGTTCTTTTTTTCATTCACTACGGGCACGCATTGACCTCTTGAATGTCTACTTTAGTGTGAGTTTTAAGCAAGTTCTATACTCACTAAAGTGGGGGCTAAATGTACTGTAGAAAAATGGATATTTGGACATTTTCACGGTCATTTGGGTCTTTTTCCTATGATGCTTGGCCTATTTTGCTTAGATTTAATGTTTAAATGTGGCTAAATATATTCACATTAGCTCTTGATGCTTGTAATTCAATAAAAATATTATGGTATCTTGCAAGAGTGTTGTAAGGGTTTGTAACACATAGATTCACACTTTTCTATGACCTTTTCATTATAATTCATCTAAATATCATCTTTTATTACTTACTAAAGTCCTATTATTTAAAAAGGTGCTATGTTAACAAACCTCTACACTTCTTTAGACATGTCTCCTAATTACACCTTTCTTATGCTTTTTCTTGGCCCCTTTATGTGAATCTTATGTGGCCTCATACTATGTGGCTTTGAATATAGACCTGACACAAATATCATTAAATGCAACTTAATTACCAACACCCACTTGTTTGCCTTGAGTGGAACCCATTTTCCATGGCTGGTGAACTAGTCCCTCTTAGCACAAAATTCAAGATAAATTCAAATTTCTTTCAGGTTTTTATTCATTAATACCTTAGGTCGGCCTGTGATGTATTTTTAGGAATTAGGGCATAATTGTGTATAAATACATGATTTTCCCTCTCAATTCACCCCATTCAACTAACTCATTCATTATTCATCTATCAACCATTTTATCATTCTTCTCAAGCAAGCTAGGGCATTAAGAGAGCATTTAAGATCATTTTTAGACATTCAAAGGTTGAATACTCATCTATTGCTATAGAAAATAAAGATGAATCATCAATGCAAGGTTTTTATTCCATTGTTGCATGTTTCATCATTTTGGTTTAATTACCTAAAAGGGGTTTGACCAAGGAAAACCCCCATGCTCTAACAATCAACATTTTCTCTCTCTTCATTTGTGTGTTTGCAATTTTAGGTGTTTATATGGCTTCGACATGATTGAAGATTAGGTTGAAAAATTATTCAAGTCATCCCCACTTTTGCAAGGCCAAAATCAACACAAAAAGTCAACAATAGTGTTAAAAATTAGGGTTTCAGATCCAGACACCTGAAGGTGTAGATTGAGCAGACCAGGAGCTCTAGATTCCAATTTTGAGTTTTTAGAAAAGCCAAAGTGGACTAATTCACTCGGAGTGGTGAATGAGTCCCACTATACCTGTTTCCTACATTTTTTTGTAGATTTGGACACCCATCTAGCTAAAACAAGCCCGAGTGTAGTTTTTTGGAACTCAGACTGATTCATCCAGAATGGCGAATGAGTCCCACTAGGCCTAAAAACAAAAAATTTAGAATTTCAGAGTCATTTCTAGTTCTTAGCATGTTTAAAGGTGCACATATTCAGTTTTATAGCTTTCTGTTTTGTTTTACTTACATTTTTATTCATCTTTTTAGGTGTTTTTTCATATAACAATGTGTTTCCAAACACTTTGCATTTCTTAGATTTGCATTAATAATCAATAGCTTCCTTTAGTTTTCTGCATTAATATCATTCCATTTAGTCATATTTAAGTCATATATGTGTTAATCTTGAGTGAACCACCTAGTTTTTTGGCCTATCTCTCTCCTTTTAGGTGAAAAACTCTAAGAGTGTAAGAGAGACATAGCACCCAAAAATCTATGGTTCAAGATGAATTTTTGTTTTGCTCCATATTTTTCTTGTATTGTGATCTTGTTGTTACCATAAATTTTGGATTAACTTTGGAACCTATATGTTGGGATTAATATTTTTGGAACTGTTGGG
>VDFB02170426.1:0-12240 GCA_007258455.2 Sequoia sempervirens | reverse complement strand
TTATTGTCCATCCTACATGGAAGAAAAAATCTAGTGCCTCCAGATTCTCGGCTAGGACCGTTTGACCCAAGGAATACGACACACATTCCCGAGCCCCCGCCCATGTGACCAGGAGCAAAACGGGGGCTAGGTCATCGGAATTCATGCATCCTTTAAAATATATATATATATATATATAAACCATGCAATTAACAAATATGTTATGATCGAGCAGTGTTCAAGATGTTATCCCTTCCTTTGCTATTCATAAAGGCTTAATTCTCAAATATAGAAACAATGGCATATTCAAATCCCACAAGGCATTGATGTAGTCAATTGCTCAAACTCCATGAGGAATTGAAATAGTGGCATAGTCAAATCCCATAAGGCATTGATGTAGTCAATTGCTCAAAACTCCATTTTACATATTGGGAAAAAGACACAACCTTTTTTTCTTTTTGAAATTTTAAACCACGACATGAAAACCACTAATAGTTGATAGCCATGCATTTGGGATGTAAACTATACACATTGAATTGGTGCCTCATTCAACTTCATTGCAGATGTGCTGCTTGAGAAGGAGAAGGAAGGATAATAGGGGTGGGTGTGTGGATATGCTTCACGTACACCCTAAGACATAGCACGAGTGTTTCTAACTTTATATTTTCCTAATTATTTTCTAAAGGGAAATAATAATATTATTTCCATAATTTGAACATTTATAATATCCTCATTCTCCTTAATGATGTTATTATCATTTCCATGATGTAATTAATAGTATTATGGAGTTACCCTCCATTTAAAATTAATTCATTTTATCAAAATTAGTATTAATATTAATATCATAGTTACTAATTTTCAACACCATATTTACTCATAGTTATAAATTTTGAAAACCATATTTATTCATATTTTTTAATTTCCAACACCATTTTTACTCATAGTTATTTTATTTCTATGTTTATGCTATTAAAATAGTTAAAGCGGTAAAATCTCTATCTTTACTTCAATGGTAATTATGTACTTTCCATTAATGGTTCCAAGATTACCTCCTCGTTAATCCCTTTTAAATGCATTATGTAAATGTTATTGAATATTTAACAACAATATAGTTGTTTGATCATTAAATAAGAAATAATAATAACATTATTAAGATTAAATCTAAATGTTGTTGAATATTTAACAATGTAGTTGTTTTATCATTAAATAAAAAAGAATAATAATATTATTAAGATTAAATCTAATTTTGAACAAAATACTACACTATTGTTAACTGATCATTGGCCAACATTATCTTTAGGGATATCCCATCAATGTTTATACTTTAAAATGATAACATTATTTAAATAAACTACTAATATTTCATTTAAGACTATTCCTATTATTATAATCATGTTTACGGCTATTGCTAAAATAACAATTAACACTCATGATTTACATTAATATTTTTATTGCCTTGATTATTATTTTATATACTGGAGTTTCCCATGATGTCATGATTACTTCTTAAAATTGATAATATAATATTATACTAAATATGAAACGTAACAAGTTCTAAATTATTCTTACTTTTGAAAACTCAATTGATTTCGATCAAACAAATTTCTTATTTTCGAAAAAAGAAATAAACTAGCACTTGCACCTCAATAAGGTGCAATACTCACGTCGATAGGTTGACCCCACATTATTTATGACCATGAGAAGCATTGGACAATGTGAAGAAAGTAGTGATCTATCTCACCTATCCCTCTCTACCTCTCCCTCCCTCCATCCCACCTATTTCTCTCTCACTCTCATACTCCTCTCCTTCTCTCCTCACACTTGTTCCTCTTTACACTCTCTCTTCCCTCTTCTTTATATTTCCTTATCCTCTCTCTCCTTCCCTCTCTCTCTCTCTCTCTCTCACTCTGGCTCTCTCTTTCTTTTCTACTTCTATCCCCTCTCTCCCTCCCTATCTCTATCTCACTTATCCCTCTCTCCTTTTCCACTGTCACTCCTCCTCCTCCTCCTCTCTCTCTCTCTCTCTCTCTCTCTCTCTCTCTCTCTCTCTCTCCTCTCTCTCTCTCTCTCTCTCTCCCTCCTTCCCTCTCTACTTCTTTCCCTCTCTCTTTTCTCTATCCTTCCCTCTCTACTTGTGCCACTCTCTCTACCTCTCTCTCTATCCCAGCCCTCTCTACCCTTTTTACCTTCCTCTCTTTCTCTATCCTCACCTATCCCTATCTACCTCTCCCCTCCCCTCCCTACCCCTTACTCTCTCTCTTGCTCTCCTCTCTATTCCTCTCTTTCTCTGTATGTCTGCTTGTCCCACTCTCTACCTATCCCTCCCACCTCCATCCCACCTATTTCTCTCTCACTCTCCTTCCTTCTTAAGCTTCCTCTTCCTTATTATCTCTACCTCTCCTCCTTGCCCCTCTAATTCTCTCTGTATCTCCCCTATCCTCTCTACCTCTCCCTCCCTCCCTCTCTCTCTCCCACACTCTCTTTGGCTCTCTTTTCCTTCTCTACTTCTTTCTATCCCATCTTTCTCCTCCCCTATCTCTATCTCACCCCATCCCTCTCACCCCCTGATTCCCTTTGCCCTCCTCTCTCTCTCTCTCTTTCTCTATCCTTCCCTCTCTATTTTCCCTCTTCCCTCTCTTTCTCTATCCTTCCCCTCTACTTCTTTGTACTCCTCTCCAATTCATTCCAAACACAACACTTCCTATACAAATTTAGTTTTTCATTTTTCTATTTGTTTATTGTTTGGATTTTATAGCACATAACAAATTTAATTTTTATTAAAAATTTATTATATTATTTTATTTATTTTATTTAAAGAATCATTTGTATTTTATTTCTTATATAAATTATTTGATTTTATTTTATTATATAAATTATTTTATTTATTTTTATTTATTTTTATTGTATATATAAGTTATTTTGTAGTTAAATAGTTATTTTATTTTATTTGGATTTTATAACACAAAAAATAAATTATTTTTATTAAAAATTTATTATATTTTTTTATTTATTTTATTTAACAAATCATTTTTATTTTATTAATTATATAAATTATTTTATTTTATTATATTTAGTATATAAATTATTATTTATTTTATTTATTATATAAATTATTAATTTTTAAAATACTATTTCAATTCACTATCTCAATTCTAATTTATTTGAACCAATTAAACTTATTATATATTTCACTTAACTAACTGAAATAATAAAAAAAAAGGTAACTAAAGCCACACAATAATACATAACCATTTTATGTTGACAATGTTGTCTAATACACAATCTTTATTAGATCTTTGATTTATATAATTTATAGATGACCGATAAAAAGCAGAAGTTAATGTGGATGAAAGTTTATTGATGGGATCAGTGCGAGGCCAACCGCGGGTGACCCATGTCCTCCCTTCCACGCACAGCCTATCACATTTTCCAAAGTCGTAAGCTCCAGCAGACCAGTACCTCACCGCAGCTCAAGAGCTGATAAGATGGATGGGCCAGTAGCATTGGCAGGGAAATTTTTGTAAGAAATTTTGTAGGGGTTCCTACCAATGTCGGGAGCTGAAAGTGTTCCCCATTTAACAGCTCATCGCTAATTAAGGTCTATGATGTATCTTATTATTATCTCATGTTTGTATATGAATAAAAAATTTGGAATGAGAGATTAAAAAGTTTAATGTTATTAGGATTTGTTATTAATTATATATTGTGGATTTCTAATTTAAATGTTATTTTTATAATTTAGTTTTGACAGTAAAATTATTAGTGTGAAAGGTATGTTTATGAATACCTTTTCCTATACTCGAGTATGACACTCTTCACTAATCAAATAGTTAACTTAGCAATTTCACACCTTATCCTTACCAAAAATTGATAAATAATTGTCCTATTTTTATTGGCAAAAATGTACCTTTAACCATTAAACTAAGTATTATTTAATCATAGCCATATCCAACACGTATTAAGATTGTCTTCACTACCTTTTTCTTCTAATAGTGATACCTTATTTGCTTATGTTGAAAAAAGCTTAAGCTTCACAATCAATATGATAATATAATAAAATATGGTAGAACAAAGATGATATAAATTTTTAACTAACACTTGCACCAAAAAGAAGTACAATGACTATGTCAATTGCAATTTATTAAGAATGTTCTATAAATTTGAATGTGGCATTATTTGAGCACAAACACATGCCATTTATGAGAAGTCTTAGGTTGCAATCATAAGTAATATATAAAGAAATGATACAACATCAAAAGTAGTTGCTAATTATACTTTAAGGAAATTATTGACTTGCTAGTCTAAATTAAAGTCTCAAAATTAAATAAATATATTTGAAAAGAAATTGCATAGGGGTGTTACATGGATCATTTACAAGTATTGGTACAACATTAATTGTTTACTCTTCATATCACTCATCATAGGAATAATGGACATCATAGAAAATAATATACAATAATATGTAGAAATCTAAACTTTTAAATATAAAAAAGTATCCAAGATGACTATATCTATTCAATTGTTTTATTTTATCATACATATCCCAAATCAAATTGTCTCTAAATTTCAAATATTATAAACTAGCAGTCACATGCAAAGGCATGCAACAATCAGCTGATAGGGGTGCCCAATAGGGGGCGATCTAGTGGGAAGTAGAATGAAACTTTGATGTGGAAAGGGAAGAGGAATACAAAAATTCTATAATATTTAGAATTGTTTGATTTAGTCAAGAAAAAAAGAGTGTATTAATTAGTCAGTAGGAAGTAACATAAGGCTAGTACATATCTCATTGGCTAGGGGTGGGACACTACAGACCTTTTCCATGAAGAGGAGAAATCAATCTGTTCATCTCAACATAAAAAACCAACAGTTGACAATAGATTAATGAAAATGTAAAATAAAACTATAGGCCATGTTGAATGAATCTAATTAGGTACAATCTATCCATTAATTTTAATTTTAAACAAGTAATCGTGAATAATTTTTATTTTATTAATATGTAATATTTAATAATTTTAGTTGCAATAGTTAAAGTTTCATTGCAATATAAACACAAGCTTTGAAGTAGCGCATGATTTTAAATGTGTAACGAACATCAGACTTTGGAGACAAACCTTTGTTTCTAAATATGGAACCAATTTGTATCCTTTCCTCTTCGCCAGCTTGATTAGTAAATTTATTCTTTAAAAATGATAACTAAAAAATATAAATAAAATTTAAATTTTTCTTTTTCTTTTTCTAACAAGAATAGTTTCGCGCCAAAATTTTAGGTATGAGATAATTTTATCTCTATTTTAGTTTTATATTTATTAGCCCTAGATGCACATGTATATTTTAGCTTTTTGTCTAGGTTACTCAATCAATTAATTAATTATTATTTAATAATGTTAAGATACATATGCATAGAAATATAAGGTAGACTTTTTAAAGAGTTAAATTACCCATGCCTTTAATTACTAATATTGCATTTAAAAGTATTGTTTAACAAAGGTAGTGGATAACTTTGGGTATGACATATTTTTGAAGAAAGAAAGATGTTTGATATTGGATACTTTTTATAATTACTATTTAGTGCATAATTTTGTAAATTAAAGTTTTAGTATGCATGTGTTTTTTGGGTTAGTAGTAGTAAAATAAAATGGGGACAAGTATAAAAGATTGAAAATTAGTCAATTACAAGGAAATTTGAAATAAAAATATCAATTTTTAATGAATTACTTCATAGTGCAATTGAAGACTCAGTCAGACCATTTTTTATTAGAAACAAATAAACAGGCCTCAGTAAGAGAAGAGTGTGATGATGCAATACATTTTTTTTTATTCTTAGAATAAATGAATAAAAGATTACACATGTACTATGTAAGAACAAATATATGGCATTAAAACCAAAACAAAAACCCACACTCGTTATCCACCCTGCCATATTGGCATCATGGAGCCTCGGGGACTCTAGCCAAACCCCCGAGCAAGAAAAGTATGAAACGTCCATGGGAATTTTTTTGGAGTTCCATTATGTATCACACAATATCAAACTTGTGGAAAATCTAGTGTTTCTATATATTATCTATCATATTGAAGTGTTTTTTTGTTGTATTAATTCTATAAAAACCAAGCATCATTTTTTGAGTGATTTTGTATGCTTTAGCCTAATACCTGGAAATAGAAGAGAGGGGTATGTCAGTGGACGGGAAAGCAATATCAGGAACAAACCTTAAAAAATCAGTAAGTATATCTGTAAAATCAATATAAATAATCTGAAACTGGAAATAATCAATATTATTTACAACTGGTTCACCAAATTTATTTATTAATAATGGAAAAGTTTTGTACTTACATTTATTGTTGAAAGTGTTTAACAAGTGTGAGTAGCATTGGATTGAGTTGTTTGAGCATTAAATAATTTGAAATAGACAATTTAGAGTGCACTATTTTTTTTGGATTCCTATTGTATTTGTGCAACATTATAAAGGAAATCATATAGATCTATAATAAAATAGATCAGACATATACATATACATATCCATATGCATATATGGCATGGCTACACACTGTATACGCCACATGTACATATACCATATCATAAATGTATATATTATTTTAAGTTGAATTCTCATTGGAGGGTTTGAACATAGATGTGCTCCAAATTTTGGAAGAAAATATATTGATTAAGTTTTATTGTTGAAAGAGCCATTGTGATCGTCATTAAAGAGAAGACTATAGTAAAAAATGTCATTGGCAATTGCTTGTTATATGTGCCCATGTTTCACAAAAATATTTTTGCATACACATCTTAGGCATGGAATGTAGATAAAGTCATTTTGCATGGGTATTCTGCATAGATGATTAATTTACTATTCATATCTTCAGTGTTACACCCATTCTGCAGACTTAAATAGATTATCATTGTCTTTTGGATGGAAAAATTACAATTAAAACAAGAGATTGTTGTAATTTTTTCACCCTTGGTTTATTGTTTTAGTTGTCTCTATGCATCTTTATGGACCTTTTTAGTCATTATACAATCTCTATAGTGTGTGGAATGAAGGTTTGTGGATGGCTCTCTAGTTGAAATAGATGAGAAAAAAAGAATATCATGTAACATATTAATACAAGATTCAAGCTACATTCTTTGGCAATAAACATTGAAGACAAGTAGAGAAATTGTATAAGAGGTGTTAGAGTGAGTAATTGATTGTTCATGTCTTTCACTCTCTACTTATCAATCCTTGCTATGTGTTTCTATCTTTGACGTTATACCCATTTTGGAGACTTCAAAGAGATTATGGCTCTGTATGGATGGAGAAATTACACCTAAAGCTTCTTTCTTTTGTCAAAAAATATGGTCAGGGTTAGTAATTTTTTCGCCCTTCGCTTATTGTTTGTAGTTATCTCTATACACCTTTGGCATTATACCCATTAACATAGGATAAATTTTAGATTAACATAGAATAAATTGTATATATATATATATATATATGCAGAGAGCTAGTATGAAAGCATGAAGATTTTGGAGATGAAAATAGTTTAGTGGTTGTTAAATGTTATTCTAATAAATCTTTTACAATTTCTCTATTCTCCTATAATATTTAGTTGCAAGTAATGAACCTCAAATTTTCAATTAAGTATGTGGTGTTAATACCTATTTTGTGTAGGGTATTGGATCCCATTGGCTTTACCACTTCTATTTAAGTGGGTTGATTGCCAAAGAACATAGCTTGAATTTTCAATTAACAACTCAACAGTTACATAGATTGGTTATGTTGTATTAATATGTTTAATGTGGGTTTTTGATCATGTGCCATCTACTTGTGATTCTTAAGTGTTTTTCTAATACTTCTTGTACAATTCTTGCATTTTGTCTATAATATTTAGTGCCAAATAATGTAGCTTGAATTTTGAATTGAGGAGCCAACTATTACATAGAATGCTTGTGCTCTATTAATATCCACTTGCTCATAACAAACTATTAATTATTGTAGGTCACCTATTCTAATGTCCATGGTGTTAAGGTCTATTTAATGTGGGTTTCCAACCATTTGTGCTTTTCTTGTGATTATTAATTGTCTTTGCACTCATATAACAAGTACTAGAATGACACTTATCTGGTGCTAAATATTATAGAGAAAAGCCACATTCATTAGAATGTTAAAATATGCAACATATAAGAGGAAAACAACGACAATGAATGGTATGTTATGGGATTGTGGAAAGAAGAGTACCATGAAGAACAATTTGTCATGTGAAACTTCAAATAGATGAGGGGAAATAAATATCATGGAACATATTGATAGAACACATATATTACATTGCATCCGAACAAAATAACTATGAAAATTAAGAGTTTGTTATAAGGAGCTCGAAATAGATGAGAAAAAAAGAGTATCATGAAACATATTGGTATAAGACAAGCAATCTATGCAACTGTTGCAATATGTATTAGAATAATACTTTAGAATCACATGTAAATCCATTATAAATAGGAACCATTCACCTTTTTCCATTTTTTTTGGCCTGTGTATGCTTTTCTACCTCTTTTAAACTTGTATTTGACATGGGTTTCTTGACCACCTGTCATTTACCTATGATTCTCAAGTGTTTTTGTAACAACTATTTTAGAGTGTCTCAAATGGCAGATCATGTAAAAGAAAATTATATGGAAGTTTAACATATGGAGAGTACAAGTTGCAGACCATATATATGGAGAGTTTCTTATACAAGTTTTATTTTGTGCAAAATGCATATAGTAGTAAGGATGAACACAGATAACAATGAACAATAGGCAGATGGCACAGAGCACACACAGACCCAAAAAGAAAGAAAATAGTCAAAAGGTAGAGGCCAATCGTTGAAGAATAGAACAAATGCTTCTAACAATAAAGAGCTTCTTGGTAGCTTCAAAGGGGCAGAAAAGAAATATCATGAAACGTATAAATACAAAACTAGCAATCTATGTGATTTGCCATTACCTATTATTTCGTGTTTGAAATTTCCATAAGGGTTTCAATCAAAGTAGTTGTGGTTAGAATTTTTTGGCATATTTAAATTTTTTTTTGGTTAGCTAAAAAGGAAACTATATGAACATCAAAAAATGTAAGGTGCACAATAGACAATGTTTATTGTAGTCAAGTGTATGTAAGAATCCATGCATGAATGCATATATATAGCAAGAAATATATGGAGGCTATCTAATCAATGAGGAAGAAAAGAGTTGAATGTGTAGCTCAGGAAAATACAAATCTATAAAACAAACATTGTTTACGCTTATAGTTATGGTCATCTTTCATGTACCAAGTTTCTGAGACATGGGCTTCATATTTCATTCTCCATCTATGTCTACATTGAGGCCAATATGATATTGATGCAAAGAAATTTTTTGTTTGAACATATTAAAATATATGTTTCTATTTACATGCATAAAGAACAAAAAAGGGCATTGGAAAATGACTTACAACAACAATAAAAGCTAAAACACTGTAGCCTGGGGCTCGAAATGGCTAGGAAGCTCTCCAATCTGGTATCCAATGGAGGTGTATGGAAGCTTTGTTGAGTAGCCTAGTATGAAACGAACACCACAGTGCATCATTTCAGTATGCAAGGAAAACAATAGACATCCCTATATTAGAACAAATAATATTACATTTACTCCCTTGTGTTGCATCGAGCAATAATGCCAGGATGTTTCAACCCTAATACCTCCCAAAACTTTCCATTGTGATTCCGTTGAAAAAGGTGACTAGTTCCACAACCGAAAAACCACACGGCCAACAATCTCAAACATCATTCTAAGCAAGGTTGAGCAACCTATCACAAATAGGATGGAGTTTTATCATAATTGAGGAAAACAAAAAGCAATCTAGACAAGACTATATAAATTTTTGAATGCAATATATAGGAAGAGTGAAAGAGTGAAATGATGGAAAATGAGAATTTTGTACATAAACATTTGCAGCTAGTTGAATGAGATAAAGATAATAGAAAAGCTAGCAAGAAGAGATAAGAATCTATGGAAGCAAAGCATGAAGCACAAATGTCAAAAATCATGGTATATACGTAGATAAAATGGGAAAAAACATGTTTACAAAATTTTAAACTTATTAGTCAAATGGAACATAATTTATTTTGAGACTGTTTTTTAGAGTATGTGCATATATAGTTTAATATACTAAAATGTTCAAAACATGATATTGACTTATAAAAATTTTGGGCTTGACTTATTGCTGGTTGCAATCTCTATGCATCATTGACACTTGAAGTTGTTTTTATCTTCATATGTATCAATTTGTAATAGCTGCAACTATATGTTTAAGTCATATTAAATCAGTTGAAAGAGAATTGTAGGTATGCTAATAAAGAATTGACATCATGCAATTTAGAAACATTTGAACAAACATGGATAGGTGGAATATACAAAAGAGTGTATTCTTCTGAATTCCATTTACAAAAGGTATGACACAACAAACTATTCAAACATGAAGTGAGAAGATTAATACTTATGGGTGCTTATTTGCATATTGAATTTCACAAAAACTATATTGTTGAAGGTAGAGAAGATAGTAAATAGGAGAAAAATTATCTTCAATGTGTAAATCTAAAGAGGATGCAAAGCATTGAATAAAGTCTCGTCCTTTGCTTATTCTTTACTACTATCTATGTGCATGTTTGGAATTATACCCATTTTACACAAATTATTACATGGTATGCTTTTGTTAAATTTAGCTTAAAAATTCTTGAAAAGAGGATGGTATACAATTTGGACCAAATGCAAGAGTAATTATTCCAAATACTTTTCTATAAGTTGGGGGGAAAAGCATTTGGCAGGGGTTAGAGTTGTTCCTATTGCACCTCTTCACTGTGACATCTAGTAGTGTATTTGTTGTTGCTAAGGTTGGAGTATCTTTCAAATGAGAATGTTGGATCAATATAGAGTCTTTCAATTGATTTAACACAAGAGATAGCTATAAAAGTCAACCCTTGCTTATGTTTTTCGCCTATGTTTATTGTTTCTCTCTCTAATTTTAAGCCTTGTGCTTTATGTATTGTGATTCCCCATTGCATGGTGAGTGGGATTTGTGTTCGACTACCCCGAGTTATAGCTAGAATGGGAATGTCTCTTGGGTTTTCTAGGTCCTATGGTGGGCCAATGTAATTTTTGAAGTGAACAACAACATAGTCAGGTGGACCTAGTAGTTTATAGTGTGCATTGTACACAATAGGTGTAACAAGACCAAGGGATCCATTGACTAGACAAACTTGAATCCATAAATTCATTGTTAGTATCACCTATTCACCAACACAAAGCAACAGTTCTAGGATAATTTGGTCATCATCTCGATGATCAGATGTCTATTGCTATGCTACTCAAGCAATACTAATGGCTATGGGCAAGTTTAGTTGTTTGATCTTTTTTTGTTGTAGAATATGACTAAGTCATTTGTGGCAAACAAATGTGTGGCAACATCAAATTTTTCTCTTTCTATGGCTAAGAGCATTTTATTTTTTTGTTTCATAAGATCTTCCCAATCATCATGGAGAGCCTTGCTATTTATTATATGGAGAAGAATAGCCTGAAACTTTTGTTGGGAAGGGCTATCTCCTTTTTGGTGAAAAATAGCGTCTAATGTGACTAAGACTATGAGAGTATGCTATAAGGCTACTACCAATAATCATGAAGTGTAAATAGGGGTGTCCATGACAGGTGGTAACTGGGAAATATCACCAAAAAGGATGATGGAAATACCACTGAATGGCTTCCTCTGCTTATCAGGGAATGCTTGGTGTAATCGACAATCTATTTTCAAAAAAATTGGGCCTAAAAAACTCATTTCATCTATTAAAATGTATTGAATATATCTAAATTGTTCTTGGAATATTGTCAATGCCTCACCTTGCAAAGGATTCATATCATGTATGGGGATCCAAAGCGTTGTATGGATTGTGGAGGTGCATGTGTTGTATGCAGCAACACCTACAAGGGCTAGTGTGTGCAACAAGCTATTGGACTTGTAGTAGATGTGTTTATTTTTTCTTTAATACAATTTATCAAAATCGATTTGCTAGTGCTAGTCGTCCCTTGAATGATCATGCTGAGAGGATGTTTGGGGAAATGTTGCATGCAATGCGACGGGATGATTTTAAGAACCAAATGTTGTTTTGGTGAAAGTTGATGGGATAATGTATTTATAGGAAAAAATTGTATCGTAGCATGCTCATGTTATTCCCTAGATGATGGGATGAACAACAAAGCAATATTATGAAGTTGTT
>VDFB02170425.1:0-37935 GCA_007258455.2 Sequoia sempervirens | reverse complement strand
GAGTGAGAGAGAGACCTAAGAGAGGAGAGGAGGTAGGATATTTAAGATACTTGAGAGAGAGAGAGGGAGGGAGTGGGAGAGAGATAGAGGGAGGGAGGTGTTAGCTCTCAAAAATGTAGGTGAAATGCCTCAAGAGGTTGCCAATCTCTTGGTACATTTCAGGGTAACAGACAAGGCCAAAATGGTTTAGACCTTCTTCCCTTCAGGTGCTGCTAGACCGAGGCGGGTATACCTATATGAATGAGGCAGACTTGGTTTGTGTTTATTTCCTAAAATAATTCATCCACAATGGAAAATGGGAGTGGATAAATGAATTTTATTTTGGTATAGATTGTATAGCAATATCAAGGCTAAAAATTAATATGTTCAATTTAACAGATGTAAAAATGAGTGAAACCTAAATGGTGAAAATGTATAGACTAGTGCCTTATTGGGTATGCAGAGTCAAATGAGAAATATAAAAAGAGTAACTTCTTTCTGGAAGATACTCTAATTGTTTGGCAAATAAATTTGAGTTTATAACTTGTATAAACATGCAAGAATATGGTTACCAAGTTCTTCTCAATGATCCAAATGAGATTCCCTAATTACTATGATCAACTAAAAGGATTTAATCTTTTCTTGAAAGAACCAATTAATCAACCATACAGATACAACAAGTGTGCACCGATAAGTTGAATATAAGCTTGTTATATCAATTTAAATAACTAGAAAAGATCAACCTTGGAGACAACTTCAGTAATACTTTCAATTAACACAACAAACAACTAATACCAAAAATATGTTGGAAAAGTATGCCTCAATCATCACAGGCTGAAACCTCCATTAGAGCCAAGTCGGTGTGACAGTTCTTATGTCTGGCTGACTAGCAGTTTGGAACATCATGTTTTGTACAGGTCGCTGTGACCTAGTTTTTGTCTCATCGAAGGATCATATCGCTGTGACAGGTTGCTTTCAATGTGACCTCTTAGTGCCTGTGAAGATCTCTGGTTGATAGGCCATTCAATCATATATCGGGAAGACCTTTGGCCGAAAGGCTTTGTTCAATGTGAAGTCCCAGCGAAAGCTAATGTCTTTCCGACAGTATGTTATGTATTGAAGTCTTCGGGATAACTAAAGGGTTCTCGCTATGAAGTCCCAGCGACATTGGTGAGTCTCGCCGATGATGAGAGGTCTTCAGTGTAACTTATATGTGTTCGATAAGAACTCTCGGTGAAGGTGATATGTCTTGGCGACTATTGATTACTTCGGGGTGACATGTGTGATCTCGGAGAAGCCTCTTGGCGATATTGATATGTCTTGCCGACTATTCTTTGGAGCTCGGTATAACATATGACTTCGGTATAACCCATGGTGACTCAGCGTGAGGTCTTGGTGAAGAACGGTACTCTTTCCGAATGGAAAAATCATGTCTATGTGACTTGTGGAGCTTCGGTATGACATCTCACCAAAAGCTATGAGTCTGGGCGATAGCGATACATGTGGAGAACGTCGGTGTGAGGTCCTGACGACATAAGGAAGTCTTAGCAATAGTCTCCTAAACTCGGTGTAACACAAGAAGGCTCGTTGGGATGTCTTGGGGAGAGCGATAGTCTTGCCGAAAGGAAAACTGAAGCCAATACAAGTTGTAAGCTCGGTGAAACCTCTTGCCGATGGAAACGACTCTTGGCAACATCGATATGAAGACTTTGTGGCATCGGCGAGACACTGTTAGTGTCTCACCGAGATGCCAACAAAGTTTGTTTGTTCTGACCGAGTGATGACTATCTACGTTGTTGGTATTCGGCCAATCAGAGGAGCCAAATTGGAACCGTTGGGAGACAGTTCATTGTGATAGTTCTATAAGGAAGCTCAACAGCTAGGAATGACATGAATATAGTTTGTAATCTCTATAGTGATTCGGTTGGTTCGATCAACAGTTATGTGTAAATAGTTTGAATTGTATCAGAGTGAATTCTATTATGAAAAGTTTGTAATTTGAAGGTTCCTGTACAAGATTGTTCATGGTGAATTTTGTTGTAAACAGACACCAGAAAGATAATTCTGACATTTGTATGTAATCTCCATTACTGTAATACAAAGTGATTTCTCTTGGTGTGGTGGGTTTTTCTCCCGTAAGGGTTTTCCCACATATATCTAGTGTTCCTGTGTGATTTTCAAATACTCTATTTCTGTTATCTACTTCATAGAGCATCTTAATTGAACTAAAATTGAAAAATTAAAAGTATATCTACATTCTTCTCTGAGGTTTTGATGTTAGGAGAGTTGTTTCCGCATCTAGCTTTCCTTACAAAATACGCCACCACATTAAACAATTTTCATTGATATCTCCATAGTTTCAAACATGCATCATAGTCTCATAATTGCAAAACATTGTAATCTATTGTATCTTTCTCCTATTCGATATTCGCTATTTTCTACCAAAAATGGATATTTATACATCAACTGCTCAAAAGGACACGTCCTTTCAAAAATGTCTTATGTTAAAACAACAAATAATTAAAAGGAAGTAATTAGGCTTTGTTAAGCCACAAATGAATCTTTGACAAGTGGTCCAAGTAGTCCCAACGCTCATGTGTATCTGCATCTCCTAATGCATTCTGGATTGCGATCTCCATTTTCACCATCTTTTCATTATGTTCGCATGCTTCATCCAATGTTGTATCTTTCACGGTAGCTATCTTCATAATTTCTTGCAATATTGATTCACTTTCACCTTTCCACCTAGTCATTTCTTTTAATTTTCCTCTATCATCGAAGAATGCAGTCAATCCATTTTTGGTGGCATCAATTAATCCCTACGCATCCCCTTGTAATTCTTCAAAGAAGTCTTTGTGCTTGTTCACAAGATGATTTGCAGCCTCAATTGCTACATTATTAGAAACATCCCTCTGGTTTATTTCTTGAAGCTTCTCCAGAATCCTACCATCCATTCTTTCGTGTTCTCACAATGCAGAAAAGTTATGTGAGTGTGTTCCCCAAAGCTTATTCAACCAAGTTGTTAGACTAGCTTGTATTTTCTTAATTACTGCTACAAGTGCATCATATTTCCCTTGAGAATATGCACTTGATCCTTCCCAATTATATTTTTCTTGTGAAATTTCACCATGAGTGAGCAGCTTGGTTGAATTCATTGTAACTCCTAACAAATCTTTCAGGCGGTCATTTTCTCTCAACATCCTCTCATTATTCATTTTGTACATTTCTCTTTCCTTGATTAACATCTGTATTTGAGCTTTGTTCAATTTTTCTACATTAATTCCAATCTTTGTAGTTGCCACATGATTAGCCTCCCCAACCTTTAGATTCATAACATGCCTGAATGCTTTCTCAATATCAAAGACAACTGATTTCCTATGAGGTGGATATAAGGCCCAAATCATCAATGACCCTTCATTTGGATTGTATTTTAACCCTGCATATACTTTTGTCACCTTTTCCGGGCTGAGCTTGTGTGTAGCATTACTGTCCTTCAGAAAACTATCAAAGACTAATGCAAAATTGAGATCCAACCTTGGAAAGATCATAACACTAGCATTTTCTAACATTCTCCTTCCCTTCTCAGGGGTCATACCCGCCATCTCTCTATCCACACTCATCTTTAGGTCCTTCAATAGTTGTTCCTCATTACTTGGTGTAACATTATCAACCATTTCTCTTATCTCTTTTCCTTTTTGTTTATACAAGAATGTTTTAAATTCTGGAGAATTTATAAATTCATTATCTGATACAAATGACTTATACTCTACGTGCCTTGCATCTATATCTATACTCTCTTCCACGTTTAATTCCCTGGAAGGGTGGGCGTATTCCTGAGTTCTCAATCTTGACATCTTATTGGATTGACCTTGTGGCACATTACCCTTAGATGCCTCTTCCCCAGAAGATAACAACTTTATATCTTGCAACCCTTGATTATATTTTTCTACCACCATTTCTGCTTCTTCAACTTCCAGGTTCCTGATCATATCATCAAACTAATAGGGTACATGTTGATATCCTCCAAAGTTTATCTTTTGTCTAGCAGAATTGATATACCCTTCTGGATCAAAATTCTTTCTAGGTGGTCCTCTTTTCATGTTGTATTGTAGTAGCTTATCAAGAATCAAATTGTACCCTTCCTTTGCCAATACAGTAAAATAACTAAAGCACAATGTACTAGGCATGAAATCCTGTTTTACAAAGGAGCTCAAATTCATAACACTAGAAAAATACATCTGCCTAACAATTTCCAAGTATGCAATCCTGTTTGGGACTGTTTTAGGAAAAATGAATGGGGCATCTTCAAATTCGTAAACCCTAATCATGGTAGCATCATCCAAACAATACCAATCCCCCAATTATGATTAATTGGCCCATTGAAGTCCTTAGGCCTGAGAAACCTCTTTATCTCATCAGATAGAGAATAAGCACATGGATGATTATAGAATTTGTACAATGGTTTTACAAAATACTCCTCAAAGTGTATGAAACAAGAATTAGCAAACCTACTATCCCAAACAACAGTCCATAATTGAACATGTAATGACATACCTTCCTTATCCAATTGGGAAATTCTCATCTCCTGAGGCCACAACCCTAACTCCTGTCCAAAATACAACACTATGTGCATCAACAATGAATGCCTAAGATGTAAGATAGAGGCTCCAATTTTCACTGCCATCAACCCAGAATCAAGCCCCTTAAAAATGTATGAGGCATAATCAAAAGGTCTAGAGTTATGATACTGAATATCTACTGAAATTATCATAGGCACAATTGACATATATTCTGGGACTTCCATTCCCAATACTTGGCCTACCGAGAAATAAGTATACTTCATATAGGGTTCAAAAAGATCAACATGGAAGGGGGGTCCATCACTATCCTCTAGTGGAACTGGTTTGTTGCCCTGTCTAATTCTATGCAGTGGCAACCTCCAACCTTTCTAAATTGTGTCCATCCTCCAGAATTCCCTTTCTAATTCTTCACATATGATTTTCTCATTGCAAACCCCTTCCAATTTGAAAACCTCGCCTATTGCATCTTATGATATATGTATCAATGGTTTCACGGATGGGTCACAGATGGCTTTGAGTTTTGAATTATAATGAGCGGCCAACAATCTCACCAATTCAACATTGACAAATACATTAGGGCAAACCAGCTTTCCCAGATTAAGCTTCCATGGATTACATACTGGTTCAAAACGATTTCTCCAATAGTAATGAAAACTAAAAATTTCATAGCCTCTTATTGGTGTCCAAATATCTCCTATGAGCTTACATTTGTCATCTAGTTTATCCACTTTTTCCCTAAGTTGTGCAAATCACCTGGCTTTAGGTCCAAAGCCAGGTAATTGGTTGATAAGATCTTCGCTTAGCTTTCGCTCAGTGCCCTTTGGCTCAATTTTGGTTTTTTGTTTTTCCCCTCTAGACTGACTACTTTCCCCATATATTCTCCCCTTCAATTTTCCTGAACTAGTGGCTTCCATTCTTCAAAAATTGCAGAACTCAAAACTACAGAATTCAAGGTGCAAAGAGCTTACTGTATTTTGCTTGAAACTTTTGAGTCAAAAAATGCCCTGGTTCTTTGTTCGTCCTTTTGCTTTCTCAACTATCAATTCCGCAATAGTTTTTTCAATTTAATTTTCCTTAATTCATGAAGTTACTTATGCTTCGTGGCGCCATTATTGTTTTAGCTGAAACACGAGTGTAGCAAGTCTTTTTTCGAAACTCTCACTATCACATCATGTAATATTGTTGGTGAGACATTTTCAAATCTTGGGCGATCCTTCTATTAGGGCTTCTACCAACATTCATTAAAACATTCGCTAAGACACCTTGTAGTTACCCCGACACTTTGAGTCTCCCTGAGAGTTATTTTGATTCACTTGTATCTTTGCTATCGATAGATCATATATCACTAAGATGTCTCGTAGTTTCATCGGCATTATGAGTCTCCCCAAGAGTTATCCCTTTAATCTCAAGTATATTGCTATAACTCCCACCGATACAAACATGTTGTTGTGACTTTTTAAGTCAGGCAGATGTTCCTCCGCTTACTTCGTATGTCGCCGAGATATTTCCTTTGGTCTATTTTCTGATCATCGAGACATAATTATTTTCTTTCCGATGGAGCAACACTCGGTATGACTCTCATATCTCTCTCTGATGAAACTAGTCTCGCTTATGATCAAAACGTATCGCCAAGGCTTTACAAATGCAATCCTGTCGGTGTGACATAGGGGGTCGGTAGGACTCCATGAACTCATATCGACAAAATCCTCCTTCGATTTATCGACAAGACCAGATGGATGCTATGGGACTTCACTCCGACGACCCAAGTCTGGCTAATATAGTTCTTTGTGCTTCAGTTGGTAAGACACATATGTGCTCAATATGACTCACCTCGATGATTGTTGTCTTGCCGATAAGATCCTTTTTTCATTGAGACTGCGAACTGCATCATGCCAATATGAATCCTCAGATAAATTTATATCGGTAAGACATTCACGACCTCTTGCTGATGCATTGAAAAATATGTGTTAGTATAAATTAACTTATGGGTCGGGAAGACCTATATCATCTCATGCCAATATGACTTTATATATTCAAATGCTTGGGGTCAGGTGAATTTTATGGTACCAAATGGTAAATACTGACTAGAACATGGGTGACAAAGCAAAATACATCAATTTTATATTCATGATATGGGCCTCTTTGGAAAAATTTCATGAGTACAAACAACTATAAATTTTTCAAATTTTACAATTAACAGGAGGGTTAAGGGTAGAGAGTATATGGTTTAAGGGTTTAGGGTGGAGGGTGGAGGGGAGAGAGATAGAGGGAGTGAGTGAGTGAGTGAGTGAGAGAAAGACCTAAGAGAGGGAGAAGGGGTAGAAGGGAGAGACTTGAGATAGAGTGAGTGAGTGAGTGAGAGAGAGACCTGAGAGAGGGAGTGGTGCTAGGAGGGAGAGACTTGAGAGAGAGAGAGAGATAAAGGAAGGGAGGGTTAAGGGTAGAGAGTAGAGGGTTTAAGGGTTAAGGGTTTAGGGTTTGGGTATGTACAGGATCATGGTGGGCCAAAAAGTGGCAATGAGGAAAAAAACACATCTTTCATCAATTGAAAAACGCAAAAAGAATGTGTTGACTTTTTTTAGGCTCGGGTGTCACCATACCAAACACCAAACCTATTTTTACAAATCGGATATCCGATTTGAAAAAATAATATATAAAAAAAGTCAGTCATTGTTTTTAAGTTATTTGACAGTGAAGAACTCGCGAGGGCACAGTGAATTGCTTCTTCACGTAACGGATATCCGATTTGGGCAAAATCCGATTTGGAAAGGTAAGTTTTTTTTTTGATTTGATTGAATTTTTATGAAACAATTCAGTTTAGAATGAATTTTGATTTAAAAATAGTGTTTCATTTATATTGTCTAATTTTAATTACATTAATTATTTTTTAACTTTAATCAGGCATTATGGCTGCTGAGAATGAGAATGCACAAATTCCACCAATTGAGAATGAAAATCCACTAGTTGAGAATCAAAATGCAGAAATGCCAAATGCTCCACCACCTCCGCAGCCATCAATTGAAGACTTAATTCATGAAAAATTGGAGCAATTGAGGGGAATTTGTGATGTTTATAAGAAAATCCCTCGATTATCCTGTATGTCAACCACATTGACAGGAATAATTACAAATGTAGAAACCCTCTCCACCCAACATAATGCCTTTCATTTGTGGCGAGAAACCATGAGGCAATATTATGCATGTGGATTGTCTTATGATGATGTGAAAGATCTCCAAATAACAAAAGCCCAAATAGCCTCTTTATTTATTAACCCCAGCACTGGTTTTCCAGTTAATGTTAACAAACCAAAACTTTCTATAAAATGGTGCACACATAGGGGCATAGTAGATAACTTTTGGGATCGTTGGTGTATGGTTTTTGATAAACCACCCAACAATAATCTTGATGTACCTTTTTTACTTTATTAAAAAATTATATGTTGAGTTTTTGTTAGGGAATCATGTCAATTACTTTGACATTAAACCCTTCTAGGGCGTTGGTGGAGGTATGCCCCAGGATAGGCTAGGGGAAGCTAGAGTAGTTAGGCGCCCACATGTTCCCCGTCCTCCCCTTCCTCTGCCACCTCCAGTACAACATCCAGATATTATAGAGGATGCAGCCACACAAACTATCGAGGCCATTGACTCTTTGAGTGGTCTTTTGGTTTCCCATGCTTCTTCAGTAGCTCAGCCACAGTCTGGTAATCTTGGTGATGGATCCAATGTTGCTGCATCATCCTTCTCGGGTCCACATATTTGTGCGCCACATATTTGCAATATGTTCTAGCAAATATGCTTGGGTCCTATTGTACAGCCCCCTGAGTAGCCATTAGACACTTCTGATTATGACATCCAAGATGTGGAGATTATAGCAGATCACACGCAGGGGAGCGGAGCACACCCTACAAAGTCCTCTCCTACTACACAGGTGGACATTGGAGTAGTTACACAGGTAACATTTAAGGTGTAAATTCATAACTTGCATTTTTTTTTAAATGAATATTAATAAGAGATAGTATCAAGTACTAATATTTATTTGCATGGTCTATTTAACAGTTAATGTCTGAGAAGGAGCTCACACGAGTGACTGATAGCACCCTTAGGTCCATTTCATTTGGCCTTGAGACGCACACAGTATGTATTTTCGCACTCACTCATTTACATTTTTTTACTGTATACTTGCTTGTCATTTGAATTGTCATTAATCAAATTATATATTCGCTTATATGTTTATCTTATTCTCTACTTGTAGGGAACACCTAGTGCGAGCGAGATGCGACGCTCTCCAGACTATGGACACACAATGTTAGATAAGGGAAAGGTAATTGAACTCAAATTTTATTGAATTAAGATTTATAAGATATTTTATTGATTATGCATACATTGCATAAATTCGTAGTTTCATATGTACTTGTCATTTTTTTGTACAGGCGGTTGTGAGCTATACATCATTGTTGATAAGTGCCACAACACCTGAAGGAGTAGGTATGCGAACACCTGAAGGAGGAGGTGTTGAAACACCTCAAGGATGAGGTGTTGAAACACCTACAGGAGATATAGAAAAAGATCAGCCTAAAGAGGTATGTGTTTATTTTATTTTGTGCTTGGTAAATATGTTCTTATTACTAAAAATTCTATGCTAACTTGGATCAATTTCATGTTTTTGTTCACATATATAGATTGAAATTACAAATTTTGGTTTGGTTAGTTCTTTGAGAGGGGTATATTCTAGGACTCCTGACCCTTCGAAGAGAGGTATTTTTCAGGTAATCAAATTTTCAATTTTAGAGTTTAATTATAATTCAATGTGTATTGATTTTTATGTTAATTATTCGATTTTAAATTATATAGTATAACTAATCTCAATTGTGGTTTGACTTTTTCTTGTGCAGCTACCTTCAGAGCAACCAAGTGCTTCAAAGAGGCTCCATTTTGATGATCCACCAGTAGTTTAGGATGAGATAGACATTTTCACATGTAAATTTTGAATAGATATCGAGATGGCATATGCCACATATTGTAAAACTTTGTTTGAGTTGGCGTTGATGCCATTTTTGTATATAGACATACACTTGATTATTGGATAATTTGATATATATAGAAGTTGACAATCAAAATTTAATTTCCTCCTCATGTGCATGATTAAACTCTTTGAAAATTCAATCAAGTGAGCAATGGTTAAATATCAATGTACAATAGCATAAAAAGAATAGTTAAATATTATGTAGTTTATATTCATATTGTTGATTACATTGCATTGCACATCTTTCAAACTCAAAGCATTACTTCACATTGCATAAGTAACAACTAGATGCTGATAGATGAAAAAATTTCATTAACAATATAGTTTTTACAAAGTCAACCTAAGAAGTTATGCAATTACTTCACATTACATAACTAATAACTAGGAGCAGCTATCAATTGCATTATCTTGTCATGGAATTCTATGAGACCACATTTCTTTGAGGAAACTTGGCACAAAACTCACAAAAAATGAAAAGAAAGCACTCAAACAAACTTTAAAGGGATCTCAGGCCTGCTGCCCCCTCATTCCACATGCTATGCAGCCATTTACTTCCAGTGTAGGGTCTGAACAATGGAGAAAACATGTAAAAATAATATATATATAGATGTGCAACCTAGAAGCATGAATTACGATTAGAATATCACATAACATCATATAAACAAAAAAACCACTATAAACTTGAATTTCATTTAAACCATGGATGATTAATATTCATCATTGAAACTTGAATTGTGGTAGCTTGATATACAAAGTCTATTGATGCCAGGGTTCAATTTGTATGATATTGAAAAAATAAGACAACTGAGTAGAGTTATCAACATTCTTCAAAAATCATAAGAATTCTCTTGGTACACTGAAGAGTTATCAAATGTCTTCTTGTAGTCTCAAAAGTTATTCTTTATCATTGTTACATTGGTACTTGAGAGTGGTAGCTTAATATAGGTCCACAATACAAAACCTGGTTTACCTGTGCAGTGTAACAGTGGCATAGGAAGATTTTTCTTTGAAAGCAAAAATGAAAGCTCAGCCTCTTGGAATGAAAATGCTTGCTTGCAAAAGAAATGAATAAGAATGAGGTAGTTAAGGTGTTTGAAGTGATTTAGAGGTCGCTTTTAGGGTCACTTTTAGGGTAGTTAAGGTGTTTGAAGTGATTTAGAGGTCGCTTTTAGAGAAGAGAGATGTTGAAGAGTACATCAAGTCAATGAGAACCGAAGTGTAATGTGTTTTAGTTTGTGGTATTCCTTTGTTTCTCAGCAGATGTGTGATAAATTCTTAGTTCAATGATGTTGAACAATTTTTGAAAAAAGAAAGTTGTGTCACAGTCAGATTCAATCCAACAAGCAAAATGAAAGCTCAACCTCTTTGAATGAAAAATGCTTGTTTGCAAAACAAATGAATAAGAATGAGGTAGTTAAGGTGTTTGAAGTTATTTAGGAGGTCACTTTTAGGGTGGAAGGCTTAAACCCATTTTAAATGCACAAAAGAATGAAATTACTTCAAACCAAGTTTGTGAAGAAGTTAACTATGTTGCCCACTAGTTTCCCTTAAGAGTCCAAAGTGCTAAAAGGAAGCAATCTTTGAAGGTCTATTTCTCGAGATTGTGATGCTTACAAATTGCCTCAAGCTATGGATTATATTGGGACCATCTACAAAACCTCTCTCATTTTTGCTATCTCTGAAGTCGCTTTCCCTGTGGTGATGACTTTTCGCTGGAGGGAAAAGTTGCTAGATGCAAAGCAAAGGTAAAGTTGCAAAGTGGTGCAACTTTCATTCCACAACTCGCATCGCACTAAATGGACTCTTCCAACACGTCCGGATGGGTAATGCTTACACTAGTTATGGTCCTCTCTGCACCCAAATACACCGAATCACCCGAGCTACATTGGACCAACGATTTCCTTAAGAGTTCAAAGTGCTAAAAGGCAGCAATCTTTGTCTATTTTCTCGAGACCTGATGCTTATAGACTCTTCGCCTAAGGCATCGGATCGCGGTTGGGACCATCTACAAAAACCTCTCTCAGTTTTTTCTATCTTGGAGGCGTTTTCCTGTGGTGATGACTTTTCAGTGGAGGGAAAAGTTGCCAAATGCAAGCAGTGTAAAGTTGCAAAGTGGTGCAACTTTCATTCCGCAACTCATACGACCAAACGTACTGTTCCAACACATTTGTATGGGTACGTTTATGCTAGGGATGGTCCTATCTTGCACCCACATATACCGAATCACTCTGAGCTACATTGGACCAGCGATTTCCCTTAAGAGTCCAAAGTGTTAAAAGGTAGCAATCTTTGAATTTCTATTTCTCAGAGACCGTGATGCTTACAGACTTTTTGTTTGAGGCTATGGTATTTTGTTGTGACCATCTACAAAAACCTCTCTCGGTTTTTGCTATCTCGAAGGCGTTTTCCTGTGGTGATGACTTTTCAGTGGAGGGAAAAGTTGCCAGATGCAAGCAGTGTAAACTTGCAAAGTGGTGCAACTTTCATTCTGCAACTTGTACGACCAAACAGACTGTTCCAACACATCTGAATGGGTACGTTTACGCTAGGGATGGTCCTCTCTTGCACCCAAATATGCCAAATCACTCCAAGCTACATTGGACCGACAATTTCCCTTAAGAGTCCAAAGTGCTAAAAGGCAGCAATCTTTGAAGGTCTATTTCTCGGAGACCATGATGCTTACTGTTACTAAGGGTAAAATTCAGGATTAAGGTTAGCAATAAATTGAAAGCACAATAATAAAACCCAAAGAGATATGAAGCACAATGAAAACTAAACAAGAATGATTATACCAGATTCCTCGTTGAAGCTTCCTTGATTCACCTCCATAGCACCTTCTAATTTGCAGCGTATAATTGATGCCCTCAGATCGAGTGTGTGAGCATTATAACTATGCCACTATCCTATGCAAGTTTTGAAGGATTTAATTATATTATAAAACTGTGCCTATGCCTATGCCAATTGATAAATGATAAATGACTATGAATGATAAATGACTATAATGCCTATAATAATGAAGTCCCTAAATTATGAGAAAAATTGACATTTTATAGAAAACGTAATTTTGAATGGACGGACAAGATTGACTCTTGACAGAAACCTAAAATCAGACGACAAGATTTAATTTGATAATCCCTAATCAGGGTTAGGGAAAAATCCTTAGACAAGTGGTTGAGATGTCATCTGAGAAAATCAAATCGGTGGTGGAGAAAAGATGAGATAATTAATTAGAAAAATAAAGCTTTTCAAAAATCAAGAAGATAAGAGACTGCCTGATTTATGAGATTTGAAAAATCAGAAAGATAAGAGGTGGACTGAAAAGCAAATTTGAAAAATCAAGAATCTGCTTGCTTTATTTGATTTTTGGAAGAAAGCTACCAATTTGAATTAAATCAACTCAAAATATGGATTTTGTGAGATAATAAATAATATTTTTCAGATTATTTACTAAAATGAAGTGACAACCAATAAAACGAAACCATTTTAAATAATAAATTGATTTAAAAATGATGGAAATGTTAAATTGAGCAATTAAATAATTAAAGATAATTATTTAATTTTAGAGGATTATGATTGATAATTAAATAAATTCATAAATTCATTTAATTATGGAAATTAGTGACATATTGAATAAATAAATAAAATTTATTTATTTAATAATCAGGAAGAATAAATGGATAAGGGTAATTAAACAAATTAACAAATTTATTTAATTAAAGGAACACTTTAGACAATTAAAGACCTATTGAATAAATAAATAAAATTTATTTATTTAATAATCATGAAGAATAAAAGGACATGAATTAATTAAACAATTATAAATTATTTAATTAATAGTCGAATGTGGACCAAGGACATAATTAAATGTCATAATTCTACTAGGACGAAAGTGGTAAAAATAGAGCTTGCAGGCCTAGGTCATTTTTAAGTGTCTGCATTTTCCCCTCTTTGTCATAATGTAGCATGTCGCATTGTGACAAAGAAAATAAATAAAAAATATGCCCCAATGCAAAATAAGATGAGGAAGAATGACGAGGAGGGTTACGGTATGCCTCCTCCAGAAGACAAACAGGTTCCAAGAACATGGGTGTGCTCTTCACATTAATGAGAAGACTAGAATATGAAGAGACAAAGAAATGTTAGTGCAAAAGATATGGATGATGAGATGGATGCAATGCCTATATGAGATGGGCGAGAGAAGATGACAAGACAGAAGGAAATGCATGTTAGTTCCTAGACCAAATCCTTCAAAGCCTGACCATAAGACTTTAATATTTATTGCTCTTAATCATCACTGGGCAGATTGTTGTAATGGCCCACAAATACCATGATATGACATAAATCAAGTTGTACAAGGTCGTACCATCACATAAGACAAGTAGTCATAGACAAGGATGATCATGACTCATACTAAGAGCGCAATTTCCCCAGTCTTTTTGTCATAACCAACCACAAGCAGAACAAGACAAGGACAATTCATGAAACATCGTTGCTTCTCTAAATCCTGTTTCTAGGACATCCTTGAGAACTAGCAACATGATTTCCAAAATACAAAATAAATTCCTTATCATGATATGTCGTTGTTTTTCTAAATCCCGAAATCAGGACCTCGCTGAGAAACTAGTAATCATGTGTGTCAAAAGTCAAGACAAACGTCATGGTACATCGTTGCTTCTCTAAATCCTGTTGTTGGGATCTCACTGAAAAACTAGTAACATGATGAAAAAGCCAAAGATAAGTGCCAAGTGTTTCCAAGTGTGTTTGGATACCCATTGTTCTGATGTCAAGATGATGAAATGTTGAAGATTACCAAATTTAGGAAGGACACATCCTGAATAGTGTTGATGTCGAGAGGATTTTTATCCTTTAAATGTCAAAAGGATCCCTCAAAATGTCAGGTGACAGTGACGATGACGATGCCTAGGAAGGACACATCCTAAGGCATAAATGACAGAGTTTGTTCTTCAGAAGGACACATCTGAAGAATACTGATGTCAAGAGGAGTGATCCTTAGATGTCAAGAGGATCCCTCAAAATGTCGAATGACAGTGACGATGCCTAGGAAGGACACATCCTAAGGCATAAATGACAGGGGTTATCTTTCAGAAGGACACATCTGAAAGCGAACCAAGAGTTGACAATTTTACTGGTTATGATAATGTGACTTGTTTTGACCAAGTTTGACCAAAGTTTGGCTGAGTTTGACTTGTATTAACTATATGTCAATTTTTTATTTTTTTTTATATACTGATGTGATTGTCATGTTTGAATAAATGATCGCCATAATTTGTTTTAGGAGTTTTTCCATCTGAAAAATGATTTGTCTTTACTTGAAGACTTTTGATGTGTGTGTCAGTGTAGTGCCATGAACCCTAATGGACTGACCTAGTGTGGCCTCGGGGGCTCATCGACAGATGGCCTTGCCTACGTCATGCACTCAGAGACCTCGTAGTTCGACACGACCAATGACTTTGTCTTGATGACCAAAGATTGTGCCATGATTTTATTTTGACAAACCTAAAAGGACTGACCTAATGTCTCAGGGACTCAAATATGAGTCTTGCCTACGTAGCAAATGCACAAAAACAACGTAGTTCAGATAAATGACGAAGATTGATTGATTTGACATGACGAAATTGACAAGAAATGACTCTAGTTTTGGGATTTTGAGATAGTTTGACGGTTTGTTGTGGTTCTTTCAAAAAAAATTCAATTTTTAGGTCTTTCTTTCAGAGGTTTTGTGATGTTTTGGTCTTTTTTCATAACTTTTTGTGATGTTTTTGTCTTTTTTCAGGACTTTTATGATGTTTTTGGTGTTTTTTCAAGACTTTTTGCGATGTTTTTGGTCTTTTTTCAAGACATTTTGTGATGTTTTTGTGTTTTTTTAGGACTTTTTGTTATTTTTTTGTCTTTTTTCAAGACTTTTAGCAATTTCCAAAACCATGCGTGACATCCACTGCAGTTACATGATAAAAGTTTTTCCCCCAGTCAGGTCCAAGACTTAACCAATTTTAAAGGATGTGAAAGGGTTGTGCCTACGGTACTACATGGACATTAAAGAGGACTTGATGCCAATCCTTTATCAACCATGAGAGGAAGGGTATGATGTCATGGCGATTGGGATGATAATGGCGGGAAATGTATTTCATCCTAGGCCAAGGCAGACAAAATAATAGTAGATGGTAGAGCGATGATTGATTACGCATGGCGCCTGTTTGCCAAGTTTTCACCATGGTACTTATCCAAAGCCCCTGTTTGCCAGGTTTTCACTGTTGGATGAATTATTTTTCTTTACTATTTTTGTCATTTTTCTTTTTTTTTTGGTGCTGCTAAGACGCCTATTTGCCAGTTTTTCATCAAGGCAACGATTTTCTTACCATTTTTTTTTTTTTTGTATTTTTAAAGTTTTCGACTCGATCTCCTGATGCTATGTGTAGAACTTTCAGAGATGTAAACTATTGATAGGCTTTGTCAGTTGTTCTCCATCTGGAGTCGCCAGCTGATAGGCTTCAGAACCAAAAGAAGATATGATGACATAAGGACCCAACCAATTTGGTTCAAATTTTCCTGGTTTTTCTCTGCCAGCCTCATTCTTAGGATTCTGCATGAGGACTAAGTTGCCAATGTCAAATTTCCTGACCATGACTTTCTTGTTGTAACTGCGACAAAAAAGGTTTTGATATGCTTGTAGATGGTTTAGGGAATTTTGTCTTCTTTCTTCTAGCATTTCCAACTCATGCAGGTGTGATTGTCTATACTCCTCTTCATCAGTTAAACCCTTCAGGGAGACTCGTAACGAAGGAATTTTGACCTCAATGGGCAAGATTGCCTCAACACCAAAGACCAAGGCAAATGGAGTGGCTCCTGTAGGCGTACGAATGCTAGTGTGATAAGCCCACAGAGCAGGGTTGAGTTGTATATGCTAGTCACGACCAGCGTCATTGACAGTCTTTTTGAGGATTTTAACAGTGGTTTTATTTGATGCCTCAGCTTGACCATTTCCTTGTGGGTAATATGGAGATGAAAAATGATGTTGGATATGGAATTGCTCACATAACTCATGAATGTCTTGGTTTTTAAACGGACGTCTGTTGTCAGTGATGATGGATTGGGGAAGGCCATACCAGAAAATGATGTAGTTAAGAATGAACTTGGATATTTTTTTGCCGATTATATATGTCAGCGAGATGGCTTCAATCCACTTCAAAAATACTCAGTGGCGGTGATGATGAATTTGTGGCCATTGGACGAGGTAGGATGGATCTTACCCATGAGGTTGGGTCCCCATTGAGCGAAGGGCCAAGGAGAAGTGATCGGCCGAAGTTCTTGCGCTGGAGCGTGGATCAAATCACTGTGAATCTGACATTTGTGACAAGTCTTGACATATTCTAATGCATCATTTTCAATGGTCGGCCAATAGTACCCAAGTCTCGTTACTTTCATAGCTAGAGTAGGACCACTTGAATGAGACCTGCATATACCGTCATGTACTTCGCGTAAGGTTGTACGTGCTTCGTTGGTGTCGAGACATCAAAGAAGGGTGTTGTCAAAGCTACGGCGGTAAACGGTGTCACTGACGATGGCATACCTTGTGGCTTTTTGGATAAAGGACTTCCTCTGGTTATTAGACAGGTTAGGTGGAAGGGTGTGAGACTTAAGGTAGTCATGAATATCTTGGTACCAGGGAGAGTCGGGACCAACAAGTTCACATACCATTTTTTACTCCAGAATGTCATAGGCGGGGACCAACAATTGCTCTATGAGTAATTCCTGCTGAGGCATATTACTTGGGATATCGAGGAGAGAGCCTATTGTAGCCATTGCATCCGCCGCTTTGTTTTGTGCTCTCAAAACTTGTTCAAAAGTTACCATGTGGAAGTACGTTTGGAAACTGTCAACCATTCATTTATAGGGTATCAACTTCTCATCTTTTGTGTCATAGTCATCATTAACTTGATTGATGACTAACTGAGGATCCCCATAGACATGTAATGCTCTAATTTTCCATTTTATTGCCATTCTAAGTCCCGTAACCAGTGCCTCATATTCCGCCACATTATTTTTGCATGGAAAAGTTATGCGGAAATACTTAGGAATGGAGTCTCCTTGAGAGGTGATGAACAGGATTCCTGCCCCTGAGCCATGATTTGTGTGTGATCCGTCAAAGTAGAGTCACCAAGGTGCCTTAGGTTCCATATGGAATATCGACTCATTTGGAAAATCTGCCACTAACGGGTGATCACTTTGTAAAGGTGCGTTTGCCAGCTGGTCTACAATGAATTATCCTTTTATTGCCTTTCCTTCTACATATTGAATGTCATATTCACTCAGAATCATGACCCATTTTTCCAGACGTCCTGTTAATGTTGCCCGACTTAAAAAATATTTGAGGGGGTCAATCTTTGCTACTAGTTGCGTCTGATGGCTTAACATATAATGTCTTAGCTTCTGTACTGCAAAGACCACAACTAGACAAGCTCGTTCAATTGGTGTGTAGTTTAGTTCATACCCGACCAATGTCCGACTAATGTAATATATAGCTCTTTCTTTTTCTTCTTGGTCGTTCTGTGCTAGTAATGCCCCCAAAGTTGAATTAGTTGTCAAGATGTATAGGATCAATGGCTTTCCATGAATGGGAGGCATGAGGACTAGCGTTGACAGTAGGTAATCTTTGATTTTCTGAAAGGCTTCTTGAAATTTATCTGTCCACACAAAGGCGATACCCTTGCGCAACAGATATCGGAATGGGTGACACTTGTCTGCCAATTGGGCTATGAAATGCCAAATAGATTGTACCCTGCCTTGTAGAGTTCTGAGTTCACTAATTCCTCTGGGAGGAGGCATGTCTATGATGGCTTTGACTTTCGTTGGATCAACCTCAATGCCTCTTCTAGAAACTATGTATCCCAAGAGTTTTCCCGATGTGACACCAAAGACACATTTCTTAGGATTTAGCCAGACTTTGTATTCTTCTAGTCTCTTGAAAATTGTGTCCAAAACCCTGAGATGATCTTTCCTAGTTACTGATTTGGCCAATAGGTCATCTACATAATCTTCCATTATTTTATGCATCATATCATGGAAGATTGTGGTCATATCCCTTTGATATGTGGTGCCTGCATTTTTCAGACCGAATGGAATAACATTCCAACAATATGTACCCCATGGACAAGTAAATGTCATTTTATGCTGGTCTTCGGGGGCAATGCAAATCTAATTATATCCAGAGAAACCATCCATGAGGGACAACATCTCATATCTTGCTATGAGGTCAACTATACTATCAATATTCGATAAAGGAAAATCATCTTTTGGGCATGCCTTATTTAGGTCTCTAAAATTTGTGCAGACACGGATCAACCCATTTGGCTTTGTTACTAGCACCAGGTTAGATATCCATTCAGCATAGTCAATAGACCATATGAATCCAGCGTCTAGAAGTTTCTTCAACTCAGCCTTGACCAATAGAGCGACTTGAGGGTGCATTTTGCGTAACTTCTGCTTGACTGGTTTGGCATTAGGCAATAGTGGCAGAAGGTGAAAAACTAGTTCTAGGTCTAATCCTGGCATGTCAGCATAAGACCATGCGAAGTTGATTTTACGTTCTGCAAAGAATTTATGAAATTTCAGCCTCTCTTCTTCAGTCAATGATGTAGCAAAGAGGACCATTTTGGGATCTTCTACAGTTGATATGTTATCCTCTGTGGTGTCTTCTATAAGCATAGCTGATTTCTCTTGTTGCACGGGAAGAAATTCCAGCCCTCCATCTTTGGGCACCTCAGAGAGGTTTTCACCCACAGATACGTCCTTTGTTTTTACTATTTTTTCATCAAAAGGTGCCTTTCGGTTTTCACCTACAGACGTTTCATTTTTTATTTTATTTTTATTTTTTATTTTGCAACTGGAGGATGGAGCAGTCTCGCCAAAGTATGTCGTACAATCTAAATCAATGGAAAATCCTAACTTGTGATCACCACAAGGTATGCCCTCACGTAATCCCATAAACTCTGTAATTGCCTCATCATTCTGAAATGTGTCCAAGACTGGCGGGCCTTGTTGGTTCCAATCGACTAGCTGAGGATAAACTAAGGAAATGCCATCGTTAGTGTTGGTGAATTGAGGGGAGGATGCAGAAAGCATGCAGATGGATTCAGTGATATTGTAGATGAGATTATCATCATCCAACTCCACATCGAACTCTATCCAATATTCCCCTTCACTAGTCTCGTATTCGTTGGCAAAATAAGGGTTGAACGACTTAGAGTCCTGGTTGTCAGTGTCGTTTGGTACTTCAGAAGGATTGGACCGAAGGGATTCAGATGGTGGGTCTTGTATGTCATGGGGAGTGGTAATGGGACTTTGACTATTTGGTGCCTAATTAATTTTAAATGTTTTCCAAAATCTTTGTTCAGAGGTTAGTTCCCCTATTTCGACAAACAAATCATCGAGGCAACAGTTACTTAAGGATCATTTTGAGCCAAATTCCCACTCTTGGGAGTCAGTTTCGGTGATGGTTTCCTTAGTGGTCTCGACACTTTTCGAAGCATGTACTCACTCACTTGAAAGTCCAATGGTACGTCGATCGTCATTGTCGGATGATCCAAACCCTAATCCAAGATACTTTGGAATTTGGAACGGTTCTATCGGCTCTCTTCGTCCAGCTTTATTTCTGCCTAGGCCACTAGTACCATCGTAGCCCTTAGCCTTCATTATGTCATAACCCTTGCCATATTTTTGAACTGGTAATGGGGGTAGTGTGACGGTATCCTTATAGATCCATCCTGTAATGTCAGCAAGGTCCTCATTACTCATGTCTCCCCATTTGATGAAAACTATTTTTGGTGGAACTTTAAAAATTACTTTGGGTTCCATTCTGAAACATGGCCTACCATAGACCTTTGGAGACTTGGGTATTGTTGTTATGTTGTATGTTGTATGTAGTTTGAACTCTCCGCAGCCGAGGTCTTGGATTTTGATAGTGGATTCAGCCTTAGGGTTTGTGGAAGGTGGTGGTGTGGTGGAAGGCGTGGATGAAGCAGATGTGGAAGATGATGTGAGTGTGGATGGGTCAATGTATTTGGATGACGAGGAGCCAGGTGCTTCTTGGTTAATAGGCACTTGGTTTTCATAAATACCCCTTAGGTTGGTACAATATTGGAAAGGGTCAGGGTCTCCATATATGGTTATTTCCGTGTCGTCAAATGGAAACTTTAGGCATTGGTGATATGTGGATGGAACGGCTTTTAAGGCATGAATCCATGGACGGCTGAGCAAGATGTTATACGGTAATTCCAAATCCAGGACCTGGCAGGTTGTGTCCATAATGACTGGTCCCACTCTGATAGGGAGAGAGATAATGCCACGTGAAGAGCATTCTTTGTCATCATATGCTTTGATCACTATACTCTTTGTCAGGTCCACGCATGCACCAGAGAGTCCTAGAGCCTTAACCAGTTTGAGGGAGCATATGTTTAATCCTACTCCGCCATCTACTAAAACCCGTCTGACTTTGTGCTTGTGAACAAAAGTTTCTATGTGCAATGCATCGTTGTGGTTGGTCTTAGGTGATGAGTAGTCTTGATCCGAGAAGGTGACATGGTGAGGCATAGTGAGGTATCCCACCATGGTCTCAAACTGATTGACATCAATGTCCTTGGGGACTGACAACTCTTGCAAGGTTTTATCTAGTATATCCTTGTGTGCAGGAGAGATACGAAGTAGCTCAAGTATAGAGATTTGTGCGAGAGTCTTGCCCAGCTGGTCGATAAGGTTGAACTGACTTTTGGGTTGCCACTTCTTTGTGGTTGGGCTGGGTTTTGACTATTTAGCAGATGGGCCAGGTATGGTGATTTTGGGTTGTCTGGCAGGAGGTGGACCAACTATGGTGACCTTGCCACTTCGAGTAGTAGCATTACACTGAGGTGTTCTCTTGACCATAATGGTATTGATGTATTCATCATCAGTTCAGACATTATTTATAATAGTTCCACCAGAATAATCATACTTGGCTCGGGCGAAGTTAGCTTGATTATTATTCATCTATGGACCTGAGGTGGAAGCATTATGAGAACCATGGTCCTGCAGTGGATTCTTATGGATAGTATGATCTGAATTGGAGGTGAATTGAGATCCACCTACTTCAATGATATGAATTTCGATAAGATCTTGTACTAGGCTTTTCAATTGTCAACAGTTAGAGGTTGTATGTCCCTTTGCCTGATGGTACTCGCAAAATGCATTATCATTCCACCATGCTGGTTTGAATTTTCCTGGGTCATATGGTTTTGGTTCTTGAAGTGTGATGACCCCATTTTGGAGGCATTTTTTGAGGACTTCTTCAATGGGTTCACCCAGGGAAGTGTATGTGCAACCCCTAGGAAATTGTCTCATCTAAAGATATTGTCCCTAATTATTTTGGCTGCTCTGGTTATTTGAAGCGACATTGGTAGGGGGTGTCAATGTCGTTGTTGGTATGTTTTGTTGTTGAACCCCTTTTAGGGCCAATACAGGACCCACAATGTTTGCAGTCTTGGCGTCAACAACACCGTCATTTGTAACATGTTTATTTTTTACCCAATATTTATTTTTATCGGCGGGTGGATTGGCATTTGTGTTTTTGGGACCGTATCTTAGTTCTCCCTTTGTGATAAGGGCTTTCTCAATCTGGAACCCTTTTTCGACTAAGTCTGTGAAGTTTGTGTAGCAATGTACTTGCAATGCATATTTTAGGGGCCCCATAAGTGTTTCACGAACATGTCAACCTTTTCCCTTTCGGGTATGTCAATGTGACACCGACTAGCTAGACTTCTCCATTTTTGAAAGAATGGGATGAATGTCTCACCAGCATCCTCCTATGTGAGATTGCACAAGCTAGTGATAGAGGTGTCCATGTCAATGTTGTACGCGTAATTTTTTATGAATTTTTGTTTAAGCTCATCCCATGTTTGGATATCCTTTTGAGTGGAAAACCATTCAAGGGAAGGACCTGCCAAACTTTTAGAAAAAAGTCTCATCAAGTATCTTTATTCATAGGCGACGTCCATACAATTGGTTGCAAATTCGCGAACATGTTCAATGGGGTTTGTCTTGCCTTTGTATTTTGTGAAATTGGGTGACACATATCCCGGAGGAAATGGAGGCATGTATAAGCTCATGTCGAATGGGTATATGTTTAGATCATATGATATTTCTGATTTCTTGCCTGAAATGTGTATGTTTTGGATAGTTTTCTCTAAACCCATCAATCTTGTTTGGAAGGCATCCATAATAGGGTCATTTGTGGTCCCATACGTTGGATTGCTTGGTACACCATAGGTCCCTATTTGTTGTTCATGAATATTGGTGTATTGTGGTGGTATGGATTGTTGTGACATATATGATGTGTTTGGACTGGTGTGTTTTTGGTACTAAAAGTTAGGGTTGGGTGTATGTTGATGAGTATGAACATGGGATGAGTAGGTTGGGATATGTCCCCCAGCCATTCGTGTCATTACTTGGGGAATATGGTGACCATGAACATTGTGATGTGCTAATGATGCCATGGGTTGTGTTATTTGACCACCTTGTCCAAATTGTTGGGTTTGCACAAGGGGAATAGTCAAATTTTGTCCTTGGGATTTGATGGTATTTGACAATGTTGACGTGTTCACATTTTGTTGTTGTCCTTGAATAAATATGTTGTTTACCCCCACCCAAAGGATTTTGTGAGATACCAATGAGAGGGTATGTCGAAGGTGTACTCATGGTATTTGATGTAGCTATTAAGGGGGGATTGTTGTGACTTGATGATGCCCCCGTCGCATTTACTGTTGTGGTATAGAGAGGGTTTGAATAACTTTGCCATGTTGTCGAGGAGCCATAGGTGGTTCCAGCCGATTGTGACAGTATCGTGGATGTTGTGGGCATTATGGCCGATTGTGATCCTCCAATGGATGTTGCGTTTATTGAGTTGGAGGTGTTTGGGATGTTGGAGGTAGCATGCACTGTCGTTGTAGTGTCAAAGAAAGTATTGCTCGTAGTGTTGGAAAGTTGACCACTATTTGACAGGTTATGCGCGTTGTTGACATTAAGGTCTGGAGATGTTGATCTCAACGTGTTGATCTCAAATCTGTGTGGTAACTTAGCTCCTTGACTTAACAGTATGGCTAAGTATTTGTCTCTTTCATATAGGACCATTTGTTTGATGAATTGAGAGGCCTCTGGATCTTGTGCCGCTACCTCTAGGTTTTCCTCAAGTATTTGACCGTATTCATCTTTACGCAAGAATGGTTCAAATGGACTATTTGATGACAAAGGTATTTGTTGTGCAGTTTTGCACACACGCCCCACTGAAAGCGGGGACCCTCTTTTTTGCTCTGACTTTTGGTGTCTTTTGGCCTCTTAATTTTATTGATTTGGTTGTCTTTGGAGGTCCTTAGATGTTCATCTTGCTTGCCCAAGTGATTTCCCCAGGTTACCCTTTGAAAAACTAAGTTTTGAGCAAAATCCGAGTTTTTTACCCCAATCCAGGATTTTCCGGTCCGTCCGGATTTTTCCAGATTCTGCTCAAAGTCCGGCTCTGTGCAAAAATCCGGGTTTTTACCCCAATCCAGGATTTTCCGGTCCATCCGGATTTTTTCGGATTCTGCTCAAAGTCTGACTCGTGCATAATCCGGGTTTTTAGTCCAGTTCGGGATTTTTCGCTCCATCCGGATTTTCCCGATTTCCATGAAAATTTCGGATCCGAGCGAAGTCCGGGTTTTTTCCTGCGTTCGGGATTTTCCGCCCAACCCAGATTTTCCCGGATTTCTTCAGTTTTCCGGAATGTGCCAAAGGTCCGAAATTTTATGCCATCCGCAGAAATCCGGTCCACCTGGATTTTTTCGGATTTTCTACCAGGCTTTGTGCAAATTGAAATACTGGATTAAATTGATGAATTTGATGATAAATGTTCAGCACCCCATGCTTAATTTGATATATTACACGATGTTTCACGCATTCTTGGTTCGTTTTGATGATCTATTGTTGAAATTTTTTCCTTATTTAGTCCAGTCCGGGATTTTCCTGTCCCCCTGGATTTTCCCATATTCCTATCCGGCTGGAATTTCCCAGAATCCTGTCTACCTAGATTCTCTCGGATTCTGGTCTGGAATCTGCCTGACCTGGATTTTCCCGGATTTTCCCCTTGGTCTGGTTTCCCGAAATGGAAATTTTTCTGAAAATAATTATTTTTTCCAAAAATGGAAATTTTCTTTTGAATGCCCCTGAAAGTGAAAATTCTTAGAAAAAAAAAATAAAAAAAATTGGACATGTGGGCTATTAATGAGGATATCTTTTTTTCAGGACTAAGCAAATATTAAAAGAGGGACTTGCATATGGATTTGTGCCAAAAGGGGGAAATCTAGAAGTGTTCAATTTAAATTTTCAAAATGGGGTCTGCCTAAGAATCTGTGCCAAAACTATCTACAGCTGGAGGACTCTCTGGAAGACATGTGAATCTAATCTTGCTGGAGATTGTAGGCCGACATGGATAATAGTCATGCATTTAATGCAAATCTTGTCCTATTTTGGAACTCTCCTAGTCGACCTGTTTTGAGGCCAGTTATTATTGTAAAATCTAATTGGGCCGCCCTGTTTGGGGTTTTCTATAAATGGCGTTTGTGCCTTATTTTTAAGAGAGGGGAGATTAGGAGAAGATTTGATAGAGAACGAATTTAGTAGTAGAATAGAGATAAAAGCTAGTCAATTTCTGAGCAAGTGATGTAACAGAACATTGGAATTGTTGTTGGAGTTTGGTGATTCAATACAATTGAAGGCATTGTGATTTTCTGGTGATCTCTTTTGTGTTGACTTATCTTGCATTGTTCTTATGATTCTATTTTTAAAATTGCTCATGGTTATTAGATTTAGATTTAGATCTGATTCAATGATGTTCATGATTTAATGTTTGAAGTGTTTGCAGCAATCCCTGGTCCATACTTTTTGTAGCTAGCTGATTGTTAGTTGCTTTGTAAAGTTAGCCCAGACCTTTATATTCATTGTGCTTGGTTCAATTATGGAGATTTATGCATTTCAACTGTAATTGGGTTGTCTTGGGTGAATGTTCATAATCTAAAAATCTTTAAAACCTTAGAAGATTGCACTATTTCTGTAAGATTGTAGATTAATCTTAGTCAAGCAGAGATCGGTTTCGTTGGGATTGGTCCATTTCAAGTGTTTATCATTTGCATTGTTAATCTTAAGAGTTAGAATAGAATAGAATCTCTCTAAAGCCTTATCTCTTTTGCTGTTTATTTTGAATCTGGGTTAGTTTTAGGATTGAAAGCATCACCATATTGTTGCATCTGATGAAATTCACTACCAGCATTGTTCATTTGTAAGGCCCCTTGTGATTACCAACATTTTCACATATTATCTGAGTTGTTTATGCATTGTCATGACCTGACACCCGAGAGACCTTGGGGTGATTTTCAGCAGTTTATTGTTGAAGATTATCTTTCAAGAGAGATAGAATATCATTTTTTGTCTGAGTTGTTGCTATGCAGAAAACACCATCAACAGTATTGTTGTGAGAGGTTGATTATTTGTGTTGCCAAATGGATCATCAAAAGTCCAGTTTGGGTCATATGTGGGATTATTGACAGTGGAAGTGGGATCTTGTCGAAAGTTTTCCATTTGTCGTTGTTGTTTTTAGAGTCTAGTTTCCACCATAAAATGAGATTGCTCAAATAAAAATGACAACTAGATGCAAGGATGACACTATGCAAAGTTTAAGTTCAAAGTGACGACTAGAATGAATAATGTTTTTGGATTTTTGGGAATAAAATATGCGATGTCTAAACTTATAATGCAATTTAAGACAAGGGTACCTAAGCACTTCTAAGCTCAATCTTTGTTTTTGATTTCGGTTACTAAAAGACTTTATTGAAAAGGACAAGATGACCAGGTCTAAATCACTAGTGAGTTTTCCTAACTAGATTGTTGAGTTGGAAAGTCTCACAAAAGGGACAATGACTGAAAAAGGGATTGATAATTTAGTCCAAGAGAACCTAGTTTCGAAAGCAATGACGTTGAAAACTGTGTTGAGATTTTCCTAATCCAAAGTATGCAAGATGGAAAACCTAGGGACAAACTAATGCTTAATGTATGCAACTAACAAAAATGAAGGATGAAACCTATGGTCATGAATGCAAACTGATGGTCAAAAATTTGAGCAATTTCAAAATTGGTTTCAGATAGAATCTCCTTAGGAACAGTGTTTTACAAATGATTGACAAGGTGTAGACTTTAGATTTGACTTTGTATGAAGTTTTACTTCTGACAGGCGAATGTGTCGTTTTAGGCTGCGAATGTGTCACGGTTTTGCAAATGCGTTTCAGTTTAAGCAAATGCGGCTCAGGGACTGACAAATGTGACTCAGTTTGGCAGATGCGACTTTGTGAGTTTCAGATGCATCGTGACGCATGCAAATGCGGCGTTTTAGATGTCAAATGCGGTTGAACAGAGCATTTTTGTTTCAGAAAATTGATTGTGGTTCAACAGATGCAACACAGTTTGTTAGAAATTGAGTTTCTTGACATTTCTAGGGAAAATTTGATCTGCTGAATGTTGAATGTTTTGTTCAGAAATGTAAATGTGGTGAATCCAGAAAGCACTTGACAAGCACAATGTTTTGAATGTAAGCAATCACACATAAAACAAGTACAATCCTAAAGGGACAATAGGACAAGGGTTTGTATACTTGATACAACCCACCTTTATACCCCGGATTGGTGATAAACACCTTTCCTTCTCGAGAGCGGACGGCTTAGAATTTTGGTGGCATTGGCTCCCCTCCACGGCTCATTAACGTCATTCGAGCACACCAAATTCAGATTCTTTGGGTAATGACTTCCCAAGAATTGTTATCTCTACTCAAGGGGATCAGTAGTGAGTGTCTTCGGGCATGGTACTATACCCTGCACTATATCAAGCAATGGCCAAAGAATGGTTGGACACTAAGACAAAAGGTTTTTAATACGAGTCTTTCATTCATAGGGCATGATCCATGCAGTGAGAGTCCCCTTTCGGATCCATCTCGTCAGAACCATATGCGTGATTCTTGGGCTTTCCCCAAGAATCTAATTTTATATACCGACTAGAACTCCCTCGATATCAGGGTGCTACCGGTTTGAGTCGTCCTGGAGTGACTACTTTTTCCCACCAGAACAGGCCCAAATTCTAGAGTTAGTAACCATTTCTCTTACACCCAGGATTGCACAAGTGCGCAAGGGGAGAGGATACCTCGATATACAAAATCGTGAGGGTGTACAACAGATAAAATGGGTCTGGTTTCTGATCACCGAGTTTTCACAAGGTGAGAGCATAATCACCTACCATTTGTTCAAACATAATCAGACACTTGCAAACAAAATTTATTTTAGAGCACCAAAGGAAATGTTCCTAAATTAAAAAATAAAAACAAGTGGTTTGAGAGATAAATCTTCGACAAATGTAACTACAAAACCACATGTCAGTAGTTTGAATATATGTCTTTGACCCACGAAAAACTCCAATGCCACATGTTGCCAACAAAGATTACTAACCAAAAAAATTTAAAAAAAATTAAAAAAAATTAATGACAGCAACAAATTAAAACAGTGATAACTTTCTCAAAACTTAACAAAATTTTAACTCGTTTGAATCCATGGAAAATTGAAAATCAAACCTTCAAAACCCATAAAGTATTTTCCACGATTCTGCACAAAAAAAACGTTATAGGCAAAAGGAAACGCGGGTTTTAACAGCTAAAGCTTAAAAAACTGCGATCACTAAAATGGCCATAACTTTTTCAAATCCTAACGAAATTTTAAATCATTTAAAGTTCTAGAAAGCTGAGAATGAGACCTACAAAACCCATAAAATGTTTTACAATATTTTATTCGCCCATTTTTCTATGCTCCAAAGAAGGTGACGGGATTTCATATGAATTCTTGGTTGTACCCTGCAAAACAGCGAAAACAAACAAGAAAACACAAATTTCTCTACAAAAACGTCGGGTTCACCAATGTAACTAAGGGTAACATTCAGGATTAAGATTAGCAATGAATTGAAAGCACAATAATAAAACCCAAAGAGATATGAAGCACAATGAAAACTAAACAAGAATGATTATACCAGATTCCTCGTTGAAGCTTCCTTGATTCACCTCCATAGCACCTTCTAATTTGCAGCGTATAATTGATGCCCTCAGATCGAGTGTGTGAGCATTATAACTATGCCACTGTCCTATGCAAGTTTTGAAGGATTTAATTATATTATAAAACTGTGCCTATGCCTATGCCAATTGATAAATGATAAATGACTATGAATGATAAATGACTATAATGCTTATAATAATGAAATGGTCCCTAAATTATGAGAAAAATTGACATTTTATAGAAAACGTAATTTTGAATGGACAGACAAGATTGACTCTTGACAGAAACCTAAAATCAGAGGACGAGATTTAATTTGATAATCCCTAATCAGGGTTAGGGCAAAATCCTTAGACAAGTGGTTGAGATGTCATCTGAGAAAATCAAATCGGCGGTAGAGAAAAGATGAGATAATTAATTAGAAAAATAAAGATTTTCACAAATCAAGAAGATAAGAGACTGCCTGATTTATGAGATTTGAAAAATCAGAAAGATAAGAGGTGGACTGAAAAGCAAATTTGAAAAATCAAGAATCTGCTTGCTTTATTTGATTTTTGGAAGAAATCTACCAATTTGAATTAAATCAACTCAAAATATGGATTTTGTGAGATAATAAATAATATTTTTCAGATTATTTACTAAAATGAAGTGACAATCAATAAAACGAAACCATTTTAAATAATAAATTGATTTTAAAATGATGGAAATGTTAAATTGAGCAATTAAATAATTAAAGATAATTATTTAATTTTAGAGGATTATGACTGATAATTAAATAAATTCATAAATTCATTTAATTATGGAAATTAGTGACATATTGAATAAATAAATAAAATTTATTTATTTAATAATCAGGAAGAATAAATGGATAAGGGTAATTAAACAAATTAACAAATTTATTTAATTAAAGGAACACTTTAGACAATTAAAGACGTATTGAATAAATAAATAAAATTTATTTATTTAATAATCATGAAGAATAAAAGGACATGAATTAATTAAACAATTATAAATTATTTAATTAATAGTCGAATGTGGACCAAGGACATAATTAAATGTCATAATTCTGCTAGGAAGAAAGTGGTAAAAATAGAGCTTGCAGGCCTAAGTCATTTTTAAGTGTCTACACTTACAGACTCTTCGTCCGAGGCTATGGGATCGTGTTATGACCATCTACAAAAATCTCTCTCGGTTTTTGCTATCTCGAAGGCGTTTTCCTATGGTGATGACTTTTTAGTGGAGGGAAAAGTTCCTAGATGCAAGTAGTGTAAAGTTACAAAGTGGTGCAAATTTCATTGTGCAACTTGTACGACCAAACAGACTGTTCCAACACGTCTGTATGGGTACGTTTACGCTAGGGATGGTCCTCTCTTGCACCCAAATAGGCCGAATCACTCCCGAGCTACATTGGACCAATTTCCCTTAAGAGTCCAAAGTGCTAAAATGTAGCAATCTTTGAAGGGCTATTTCTTGGAGACGTGATGCTTACAGACTCTCTGTCTGAGGCTATGGGATGTTGGGACCATCTATAAAAACCTCTCTATTTTTGCTATCTCAAGGCGCTTCCTATGGTGATGACTTTTCGCTGGAAGGAAAATTTACCGATGTAGTAGTGTAAAGTTGTGCGCGGTGCAACTTTTCATTCGCAACTCGCATTTCCACTCAAACGGATTAGCTCCAACATCGCCCGAATGGGCACGCTTATCACGGTAGGTATGGTCCTCTCTTGCACTCCAAATACGAATCACTCGGAAGCTACATTGGATCGGCGATTTCCCTTAAGAGTCCAAAGTGCTAAGAGGAAATAATCTTTGAAGGGTTATTTCTTAGAAACCATGATGCTTACAGACTCTCCATCTAAGGCTATGGGATCATGGTGGGACCCTCTATAATAACCTCTCTCATTTTTGCTATCTCGGCGTTTTCCTCGTGGTGATGACTTTTCAGCTGGAGGGAAAAGTTGCTAGATGGGGCAAAGGCAAAGTTGCAAAGTGGCAACTTTCATTCCACAACTCAGACGCATCAAAACGCATCGCTCCAACATCGGCCCGCATGGGTACGCTTACGCTTAGGGATGGTCCTCTCTTGCACCCAAATACGCCGAATCACTCTGAGCTATATTGGACCGAGTGAAATTAGGTGAAAAATTGATGCAAACACAAGGGCACAATCACAAATTCTTTGCAACCTGCCTATTTGAGGCATCTAATAAGATTATTCTGACCTCTTTGGATAGTCCAAAACTCCCTTAAAACTTGACAAGCAGCTAAATACACATTTCCCTCTTTAACCCCCTTAAACCCTTGTAATAGTGAGAAACTAGTTTTTGTCCAATTACTCCACAATCTTCCAAAACACCAGACGAACACATGACTGATTCAAACACCCATATCCATGTTACACAACATATATGAGAAACAACATAGACTCCTTTGGACCAGCATTGACTTCCTACACATTCACCCTTCAACAGGCTACTCAATTAGCCCGAAAATGCAAAGCAACATACCTTCAAACACCACACAGACCCCTGAAACCTTGGGGCAGCAAATAAATTGCCAAGAAAACAAAGATTCTGCAATTGGATTCCATTTGTACAGACCTGTAACTTTCAAATAAAAAAACCCTTGTTTTTAGTGTAATTCTTGAGGGTTTATTGGATGTAGCACTTCCACAACCTTTCAGACTCTGCCACCACCTTAGAAACCTTTATTTAGGCCCCAATATTCTTAGAAAACAAAGAAACTTCTGGTATCTCAGAGATTTTTGCAAACCCTAGGGTAAAAACTCTATTTTCAAGTGAAAAAAAACCACCATTTTTAGACCTTTAACTCTTCATTTTATTTCAAAACCAAGTTCTCCACACCTTCCACTCTTGAAATAATGTCAAGACTTGTAATAATGTTTCTACATAAAGTTTTTATACAAAAATTCTTGAATGGCTTGTGCACAGGCAGAAAACACAAGAAAAATAGTAAAATATGAACTGAGCAATTGAAACTTTATTGATTCAAAGAAAAAAAATCCTTCAACCAAACCTATCTCAAGCCCTTGAAGGCCTTAAGTACACCTGCATAACCCATGAAACCTCCATATAATTCCTCCAATTTACAAAGCAATGGGAAGATAAAACCATGTAAGTGGTTTCCCCAAACTAATTGCCACCAAAACCATTCTTGATAGTTTAAAACCACGAACCACCCCAACGTGTAATTATGATAGCACTCAAGATAGAATCCATGAATAGATAATGTATTTGACCAATAACTCATCGAGAGCACAAATTCCCAAAACTAGCCCTCCACTATGAACATATCAACTAAGTAGGAACCCATAACATTATGGAAAGATGATCCACTTCTCCCAATGTAACTCCCAAGCATTACATGTGAGAGATGGTCAATTTCATTGATGGCAACGATTGTGTGACTCCCATTGATGACCTTCTTTATTCAATTCCATTACAACAATATCCCAAGCATTCCAAAGAATACTAATGAAAACAATATTTCCCTCAACACCTCATGATCATTCAAGTACTCATTCTAACAATACAAGAGATTTACACATCAAATTGCAAGTGAATATAATTTACTATATCTTAACATAAAAAATGCAAAACCTAATAGAAAAATGTATCAATGACATGCAAGGATGTATAAGAAAGTTCAAATTTGAAAATAGAATGTAAACTTACAAAACTGTAGATTTGAAAACCTTAATAATGTAAAACCCTAAAAAGAAGGTTGGATCAAGTGTAGGATTAGAACAAAATATAAAGAAAAAAAAGTTTATTTATGAAGTTAACCTAGGATAATTAAGTAAATGCAATCAATCAAACAAAATCAACCTAACATAATTAAGGGTTGATAGGGGTATTTGATAATTAAGGGTTGATAAGGGTATGAATGTTTATCTTTGATCTACTCTTGAATATCTAGGGACTTGTTGGTATTTAGAAATACCATAAGGGTTGTTGATTTCTCATGGGGAGGCAAGTTCTCCTAGATCAATCCCCAAAAAGCAAAACAAGATTAAAAATAGTTGGCAAGCACTCTAGATGTTCAAATTTGTTACTCATTTTTATTACATTGAATCAAAATGTCTCACTATTAATTGCTCCAATGCTATAAGATAAATGAATGCTTTCAAGATTATAATGAATATATCGTATGTTATTAATGCTAGCGTATATCATCAAATTATGCCAAACATGTGTTTAGTCAACTCAAAGTGGGTGAATGACGCCACTTAGCCAAAAGTTTAAATTTTGAATTTTAAAATGAAAGGGAATAGGTTTGTGACCATTAGGTCACCCTTGCAATTGAAGAAGTATCCTAGAATGGGTTAATAGTTAAATCTAAGTGGCTAACAATCAATTCCAGGTGGTTAATGGATAAATGAGGGAATACCCATTGCTGAATGTGATAAATGGGAAAATAAGGTAAATGTATAGATGTGTGTGAATAAGAATAGGATAAGGCTAATTGTATAGTTATTTAAGTATGCAAATTGATAAAAGGCTAGAGAGATGGGCTTGAATTTAGATGTTGAGTCACTACGTACATGTATCAAGACATTTCTTCAAAATAGACAAAAAATTGTGTGGGAAATGACATGGTATGCACAAATTTTACTGTTACAATTACACACATATTGATTTACAAATGCTTTGCATATAGATTAAATTTACTTCAAAATTAATACCTATTAATACTTCTTCTTTAAGAAAACATGATTATGTATTCTCTAATAAAACTTTCACCATAACAAGACTTCTTGCAATTACTTCAATTGTATCATACATAATTTCATATTGCACCTATCAATGTGCCCATTACATCTTCATGTGTGATTGCTAGTATATGTATGTCTCTTCAAAAAACATAGATGGGTTAAGCTCTCTCCTTACTCTTTGAGTAAGAGATAGTAGGGGAGAGGACTAGATAGAATTACAAAACTTGGTTCAAATGAGCATACCAACAGGGAAGAACCAAGAAGAAAACCTTCGGTTGTAGCTCGATTAAGTACAAAAATAGACCCCTTTACAAAGCCTATGAGTTTCCAAAATACAGACCCCTTTACATTTTAAACATACCCTTTATACAATGCCAGACACTTTGACCCATGTTTCCAAAAACATCAACTGGGTATAGATTATTACTTATACACAATTATGACCGTTTATTGTTTCCAATTTGAAATTCAAATTTTACAAAATTTTTCTTATTAGAAGCATTAGGGCATGATCTTCAACAATAGTAGGTATGTTCGTATTGCGAATGACAAGCACCTGTACAAACCATTAAGGTAGCTTAGAATAACCAATCTATATTATTCTAAATGACAAAAAATATGATGAGATGGTAATGCAAACTATAAAAGATGCTTAGAATAACTAATCTATATTGTTGTAATCTGTTGCATACCTCTTCGATAGGATCAGAGCTGGCTATTGTTGCAGCAGGTCCATGATCAATCGTGCTAGGAATATCGCAAAAGTGGGAAAATGAGAAATTTATATTGTCACAATAGAAAAGATGCTTAGACTAACATATCTATATTAATCTAAACAACCTGAATGATGATGAGTTGGTGATGAAAACTATAAAAGACGCATACCTCTTCGAAAGGATCAGAGCTGGCTATTTTTGTAGTAGGTCCATGATCAATCATGCCAAGAATATTGCAAAAGTGGGAAAATGAGAAATCTATATTGTCACAATAGAAAAGATGCTTAGACTAACATATCTATATCAATCTAAACAACTTGAATGATGATGAGTTGGTGATGCAAACTATAAAATACGCATACCTCTTCAAAGGATCAGAGTTGGCTATTGTTGCAGCATGTCCATGATCAATCATGCCAGGAATATCGCAAAAGTGGGAAAATAAGAAATCTATATTGTCACAATAGAAAAGATGTTTAGACTAACATATCTATATTAATCTAAACAACTTGAATGATGATGAGTTGGTAATGCAAACTATAAAAGATGCATACATCTTCGAAAGGATCAGAGCTGGCTATTGTTGCAGCAGGTTCATGATCAATCATGCCAGGAATATCGCAAAAGTGGGAAAATGAGAAATCTATATTGTCACAATAGAAAAGATGCTTAGACTAACATATCTATATTAATCTAAACAACTTGAATGATGATGATTTGGTGATGCAAACTATAAAAGATGCATACCTCTTCAAAAGAGTTAGGTAGCTATTGTAGCAGTCCATGATCGATCTTACCAAAATATCGCCAAAGTGCATACAAAATATCACTATTAGAACTTGCATTGCAATAGTATATAAAATATCAGTATTAAATAAAGAACACTAATGAACTTAATCATAATGAACATGGCATTCTACGCTTTATTCTTGAAAATGTTATTCAAATTGTGCAAAGGAAAGGGTTATCTATTTGCTCAAGATTATCCAATATTGCTTCATGATCAGTATTACTAAGTGTCCATAGTTGTTTTGTCTTTGGTTTGGCATGATGCTTCAAAAAATTAACATTTGTTTCTATAACAAGGTACGAATACATGAGAATGGTTTTGTGTTTCTAAGTAGTCTTCAAAATCGGGTATGCCATTCTTTCTAATCATGTATGTTCACAGCCAGAGTTCACCGCAACCTGGCTGAACCTATAGGAAACATGAACCCATCATCATCTTCCATCGGTTGTGTTAGCTTATGCTTTACCTACACACATCGAGCCAACCAATAGTCTGATCTCTCTTCATTCCCCTGTGGTGCAACAACTGCAAAAATATGTCCTAGCTATAGTAGATCTGAAAGTAGGTCATAATCAACTAAAATTTCCATTGTGTCATTTTTCATGGATATTGTTTGAGATAAAGGAGTTAGATACTATGGTACCCATGTATCCACCCACTCACTTGACTCGCATTGATCCCACTCACATTGAATACAACTCTGATAAAAACAAGCCAACTCTCATATCCAAGTGGTCCATGTGCCTACATCTGAGCTTCGAAATGAATGCATCTTTGAAGAATCTTTGGTGGCGGAAGCCAATCCAATCTGCCTCCCAACTTTGTACCCCTCCTCAGAACCAAAGAATCGCTGCTTTGTTGAATCAAGTGTCCCTCCACCGACAATTGACTACACCAATCAACTATAGAACGTGCATCGCTGAATTTTTCTCCTAAAATATTCAATTGCTCCTTAACTAGAGCTCTCTTTACACATGCACCTACTCCATCATGCTCCCTTTCCCATGTCCAACTTCAAAAAAACTCCAAATATGAGGTAGACCCCTCTCTACATGCATTCTACTCAACCAATAAAACATACAAGCATTCTTGAATTGACCTGTGCAATTATCTGACCAAATTAGATGTCGGCCCAATGTTATATCATGCTCCTACAAGAACTCAAAAAAATTATTGAAACAATGTTGGACATACTCCGGCGAGTGAGATCTATCATCACTCATATAAAAAGATACTCTCTGATTATCTTCCGATTCTCCTATGTACTATGTCGAGGTGCATGTCTAAATGTTATGTGGACAAAATATAGCAATTTGAATAGAATTGTAATATTGTGATTGTACCTCATTTTTTGGTTGCAATGTGTATTTTTTAGCAAAATCAACTACGGATATAATAATTCCAATCAGGAAAGAATCCTTACACATCCTAAAATATTGATCTAACCACTGGGACCTGTGGCTATGCCTTGCATACTTGTAGAAAGAATGTCCTTAAATTTTAGTAAAATCAACTTAATAGCGCATTCTTTTGTAACTGACTCACATCTAGAACCTTCACCTCCCCTCTGCAAAGTATATTTGACTATCTCATATCTTTTTTTCTCAAAAATCTTATTTTCAAATTCATGTTTGGAACCCTCATGAAAACATTAAACAAACTTTGACAAGCAACCACATTGTGAGCACTTCGCATTTAGACAATCATTTCTATATAAAAAGAAACCATCATCTCTAGAACATAAAATAGATCTAGCAATTCCCTTGATGATTTTGGAAGATGCATTGCACCACACTCCTGCAACATTTCATTAGTATGCAAATTAGAACGGATATAGCATAATGGCTCATGGTACATTGAAAACTCCACATGGTATTTTCAACAACAAGTATTACGAATCTTAAGAGGCACACAATAAAATGGCTTCAAACCCTCAAAATTCGTTTGTGAGATTTCCATATTTTTATGTGTTTCAATAAATTTTTTGAACAACATTGTTTGGCTTGATTCCAAGAAACGTTTAGGATGTGGTGTACGGTCTCAATTGCCAATTCTTAACTTTAAAACATCCTTTGCATTAGGTGATACTCTAGAGTTATCATGCCAAAATTGTTGAATTACTTGCTTTACATTATCGGTTAGCTTCTTATCAACATGTGGAAGCCTCCCAGAAAAATTCCATGTATCATTTTGAAGAGGATCATCTATTCTTTCTCTTCTTGCAAGTGCTCTATCCAAAGTTTTACGATTTATGTCAAAATCAATACAAGTTTGTCTCATAAAGCAAGCCTTTTTCAATTTATGGATTACTAGGGCAGTTGTAATGACTCTCCGAGCAACTCTCTTATCATTTTCCTTGTTACTTTTTCCAATAGACTTGAGAGCATTAAAAATATTTTTGATAATAATAGAATTTTTTTCGGTCTTCTTGTTCACACTAATCTTCAATTTGGCTAGCAAAGGTCTCATCTTTTGCATCTTTTAGCAATTATGCAAAAATTTGGCATTGCTCGGTCAATGTCTTATCACCTAAAATATTGGTTGAAAAGTCTTCTAATACAATAATCCAGATAGTTAGAGTGTTGACCTCTTGCCTTCAAAATTATTTATAATGTTCTCATGAAATTCAAGTAACCATTTAGGGGTTCTTGAAGGTCTTGAAATTGGAATATGTCTTTCTTCCATACAAGGTTCTTCATTTCTCATGTAATTTGGTGAAACATAATTTACACTTGCTTCAATATTATGTTCAAAATCTTCATTTCCAACATTTTCACCTTGAACATTTTCAATATCAATTTGAATAATTTCATTCTGAATTTCAATATCATGTTCAACATCTTCAAATCCAACATTTTCACCTCGAACATTTTCATTATCAATTTCAATATTTTCATTCCCAATTTCAATATCATGTTCAACATCTTCAAATCCAACATTTTCACCTTGAACATTTT
>VDFB02170424.1:0-19455 GCA_007258455.2 Sequoia sempervirens | reverse complement strand
AATTCCTAACTCGACTAAATGTTGGCCAAGGCCCACTCCATTTCATGAAAAAAGCCTTTTCCTTAAAATGGCTCATTGATTCATTCTATTTTTTTCCATCAATCATTAAAGAAACAACTGTGGTATGTTCAGAGTTAGGGTTTACCTTCTCAGTTTGTTGAGTCCACCTAAGATTTTGGTCTCTAAAACTTCTCTACTTTTCTAAAATCCATCGAAGCAGTAAGTCGCATGCTTCCATAACCCCATCTATTCCTTGTATCAAAATCCTAAGGTACTGGTTTATTGTTCCTAGCATTGCTAACACCTTTGTCATTTTTTTTCGGAGCCTTCCATGCTTGTTGCGGTGCTCACCATGATGGATTCTGAGATCAACCACTATTCCTTTGATTATACATCCACCTACTTGGATCTTTGCTAGGACCTCGACAACCCTGTGACCTGCAAAACCCTTACTCTCTCCTTCTCTCTACCATGACCTAACCCTAGTCCTACATGAATTTATTAAAATTATTATGTTTGTTATTTTAATAACTTTTTATTAAAAAAAAATTGTAAAACGAATTGCACAAAAACATACATCAAAAAATTATTTTCAATTTAAAAAATTAAAAAAAAAATGATAAGTTTAGGTCATCTTATGTGTGATGTGCATGACAATTTTTCAAAACAACAAATATGGCAAATAAAAAATTAACAAAACAAAAATATTCAATAAAAAATTACAAAAAAATATCAAAAAGCGTGTTTGAGTTACAAATATTTTCCCAAAAGGACTTAGAAAAATATGATTATTTATGTCAAAATATGGATGGCGTACACATGCATGGTATGGTTATAAAAGTGACTTTTAAACAGTGGTTTTTAGAAACATCCATTGAAAATCATTTTTTATCATCTGCCCAGTATTGAAATAAATTACATATTTGGAAACTAGACTCTGAGTAATACATTTTATGATTAGTGACTTTTTTTAAGATTCAATCTCTAAGTGCTTCAAATTTTAAGGTTAGATGTGGCAAACCCTAAAAATCGAGGAAAACACTTCCACTTTTTGGCCAAAAAGTGGACTCAACTTCTTGCACACACCCAAAATTCATGGTGAATCCATCTGGATTGATGGCAAGTACTCAATAACCAAGGATGATATTAGTGATGTAATTGGTTTGTGATCCTTCAGACCAGTTCCAGAATGAAAAACTATAAAGGCCAAGGACAATGGAGAAGACAGGTGCTACTCTTGAAGAAAAGGAATTCACCTTGAACACGATTAGGAATCTGACCATCCGGTACACTGCAAGGCTTATTGGAAACAAAATTTGTCGACCAAATAATGACTATACAGTCTCTACCATTGTCATTCACATTACACACAATATGATTGAAAATGGCATTGATTATGAACTATGTGAGTTACTCTGGCAACATATGATGAAGAACTTCAAGGAAATAAAAAAGAACAAAATGCACACATTTAGATATGGTACTTGGGTGCTCGCAAGAAGTTGAGTCCACTTTTTGCCCATCTAGTGGAAGTGTTTTCCCTGATTTTCAAAATTTGACACATTTGACCTTAAAATTTGAATCTTGGAAAAAAGTCACTAATCATGTAAAATGTAGTACTTAGAATCTACTCCAAATATGTAATTTATTCTCAATACTCCGTGATGATACAAATTGATTTCAGCTTAAACCACTATTTAAAATTCACTTTTTTTTTACCATACCATACACGTGTACGTCATCCACATTTTGACCTAAATAATTATATTTTTCTAAATCCTTTTGGGAAAAGATTGGTAACTCACTGAAGCACGCTTTCCATATTTTTTTGTAATTTTTTATTGATTTTTTTTTTTTGTTAATTTTTTACTGGCCATATTTGGTGTTTTAAAAATTGTCATGTACGCTCAATTTAATAAGATGACCTAACTTTATCATTTTATTTTTAAATTGAAAAGAATTGTTCGAAGTACACTTTCATGCAATCCGTTCGTCAAAAAATTATGTTAATAAAAAGTTATTAAAATACTAAAAAACCTTGATAATTCAAGTTTATGGACCTGTTTCATTAGAAATTAAATGAAAAATAAAAAAAATAATCCAATTGTAGAAAAAAATTACATATTTGAAATCTACACTGTCTCATCTATAATGGGTTTGAATTCCGTCGAAAAATTCAGTAAAAAATGTCTTCAGATGTATGCCCAAAGTCACTATTTTCTTGTGACATTGCTAAGACCTTCAACTTGCAGGTCAAACTAGGTCCAAGGCCTAGGTTTCCGAATCGCTTAAACCTTTTCCCGAACCAAAAAACAAAGCACAAACCTGAGCAAAAAATCATATTTAAAAAAAAGATCTCGTTCTAAAATGGGATCCAATTTCATAAAAAAAAAAAATATGCTTTTATGAAAGGGGATCCCATTTTGAAAATTGCCAAAATGGAAAATTTCCATTATTGGAATTTTATCAAACGATCCCATTTTGAAAAAATTCCAAAAATCGGAAAAATTCAACAATGGACAGTTCCCAAAACGAAAACTTTTGAAAATGAGATCTCGTTTTGAAAAGTTACCAAAAATGGAAATTTCCATTTTTGGAAAGTTTTCAAATGGGATCCTATTTTTTGAAAAGTAGGATCTTGTTTTAAAAAAAAATGGGATCCCGAACCTAAATAGGATCCCATTTATTAAAAAGAGGGATCACATTTTTTGCAAGTTGATTTCATTTTTTTGCCAAAGGTGAAAACTTCCACTTTTCATGGACTCATCTTCTTGCTCTTACCCACTTTGATAATCTATTTTCTTTTCTACTTCATGAATGAAGTACCGGTAATTGGGAAAGTAGAGTGGACAACTACAAAACTAGTTGCACATAAGATCAAAAATTATATGAGAAATCTTGGTGATTCGAATGCTCAAGACAATGCTCTTGTGGCATTCTTTAGAATGTTCCAAATGAGGATGAATGAAAGAGTAACAATATCTAAGAATGTGTTAGAAAGGTACATAGGAGATTAATTTATTTGTCTCTATTGACTTTCAATTGAGCCCAAGACTGTTTGGATTTCTAAGTTGGACTATGAATTAAGTGAGGAAGAAGTTGTTCATTATGTAGAAGTGCTTTTAAGAAGCCCTAAAAACCTTAGTAGATCAAGATTAGAGGATAGGACTAGAACTGAAGCCTCTGGTAATTCTAGGAGAATAGGTAAGAAAAGAAAGAGCACTGCATTCCTCCAGTTGAAATTAAGAAAGAAGCCGCAATAAGGGAAGACACTAACATAGAAGGATGCACACAGATGATGCTCAACATGAGTAATAAACTAGAATCAGAACCATAAGTGCACAAGACATGGATGAAGCCATGAAAGCTTTACAAGAGGTAATCCATAAAACAAACATTAATTCATCATATTCTACTATAGATAATTTCAGAAACTTGGTTGATTGGTTGAAAGCATATGTCTCTAGATTAAAAGAACAAGCTAGAAGTGGACCAAAAGAAAGGACTGCAAAGAAGAGTCTAGAGGATCTCAACAGTAAATGTGTATATGCACATCACAGAGCTATGAAGGGATTGAAGGATACTCAAACTTGTGAAGAAGTGTATAACTTACTGTCATACTGCTTGAAGTGGCTAAACATCACACTAAGTATTAAGGATGCAATGAACTCAAATGAAACTCAAATAGGTTGTGAAGCATATATTTATGATAAATAGCAAGAGATAAGAATAATTAGAAGGGTAAGTGCACAAAGATGTGACACAAAAATAGCTCTTAAGATGCCACTTTTTTTCTTCTGAAATCAGCAAAATTTGATGTGCACAAGAAAATGAAGATAGTTACATTCAAAATTTGAAGATGCAACAAGAAAAAGTGTTGTAGTGTTTTGATTCTAGTTTAATCTAAGCTAATATTTTTTTTGAAAATAATGAAAATTAAGGGTTTCAAAAAGGGGGGGCCCAAAACAAGTCCTATTGTTATAAAAAAAAGTAGCATAGCATCTGAGGGCCCCCCTTTTTCATTAACCTTGTTTTAGAATTTCAAAAATCCAAATGGTGAGAAATTAGCTATCACCATGTAGTTTATCCCCATTATTTTGGCTAATTTTTTTAATGAATAATACTATTTTATGAATTTTTGAAGTGGACACATCCTGAAAAGTTGAAATTTGAATGTGCTCCCCCATTTTGTTTTTGAAAACTAATCAAAAATTGATTCTTTCTTTTTTCATCATGTGTATAATGGAGTCTAGATTTAAAAAATGTAATTTGTTTCAAGATTCGATGAACGAGTAAAAATCTATCCTAAACTAGCACATGTTGGTTTTTGACAAAAAATAGAGACCTGTAATAACAAGAGAAGTTTTGGATAAAAAATCTTAACATAATCAAAACGTAAAAAAAGTATATATTTAGATAGTTAAGATAGAGCCTAACATCATCATGGATTTTTTATAAACTTGCATTGAAAGACATGCAAACAAGACGATTAGCACGACCAAAAATATATGTAAATTTGGTATCCTCTTGAGAAAATCACGTCCATAAGTAGCTCATTTGGTGAGCACTGAATTTGGAACTCTCCAAATGGTGCATCCCATTTGGCGCTCACCAAATTGGATGTGCCATTTGGAGAGCACCAAATTTGGTGCTTGCCAAATGGGCTGCATTGACAGAAAACTAAATTTTATTTCTCTTTGTGTCTCTCTCCACCACTTTGATAATGCTTAGAGTTCATTGTTTATGATTTTTGATGGATATTTGATGTTTTATCTTTCACTCCCTCTCTGCCCCCTTCCCTCTTAACCAATACGTACCCATTAGATCTCTCAACCCTCTCTAGGTCTCTCCTACACTCTCTAACTTTTATTCCATCCTTAGCATTTAAGGTATAGGGTTGAGGTTTTAATGTATAGGATAACTCCCCCTTTCAAGTCTCTTCCTCCCTCTATCCCTCCCACCCCATTTCTCTCAAGTCTCTTCCTCCCTCTATCCCTCCCACCCCCTCTCTCTCAAGTCTCTCCCTCGCTCTATCCCTTCCACCCTCTGTCTCTTAGATCTCTCACATCCCCTCTCCCTCCCACCCTAACTAGACAACTCTCTCTCCCTCGCTCTATCCCTCCCACCCTAACTAGAAAACTCTCTTTCCCTCACACCTTTGTATATCTCTCGTGCCCTCCCCCAATCCCTCTCCTCCCTCTCAAGTCTCTCTCTCTCTCTCAAGTATCTCTCTCAGGCCCTCCCCTCCCTCTCTCCCTCTCTCCTCTCTCTCTCTTAGGTCTCTCCCCCTAAAAATATCCCTCTCCCACCTCCTTCTCCCCTTCTCCCTTGCCCTCCCTCGACCTCCTAACTGATAACTCTTTTCTCTCTCTATCTCTAAGTCTCTAGAATACCCCTCCACTCCTACTTAGATAACTCTATTCCCATCTAACCTCTCTCTCACACTCCCTCTCTTAGGTCTCTCCCTCTCAAGTATCTCTCTTATGTCTCACTCCCTCCCACCCTACCCAAACTACTCTTTCTCTCCAACCCCCTCTATCACACTCCCTCTCTCTCATGTCTCTCCCTCAAACTATTCCTCCCACCCCTCTCTTGCTCTTAGGTCTCTCCCTCCCATACTAACTAGATAACTCTCTTTCTTTGACACTAGTCTCTATCTCTCAAGTCTCACTCCCTCCCACCCTACCTAGACAAATCTCTCTCATTCCAGCCCCCTCTCTCACACTCCCTCTATCTCCCTCCCTCTTAGGTCTGTCTCTCTCTCTCACTCCAACTCCCTCTCTCAGGTCTTTATATTTCGCTCTCCCTCTCTTCTCTCTCTCCCTCTTAGCAATCTCTCTCTCAGGTGTCTCCCACTCCCTCTCTCTCAAATATCTCCCTCAAAATATCCCTCCCAACCCTTCTCCATTTCTTAGATCTATCCCCCCACCCTAACTAGATAAATATATCTCCCTCTCAAGTATCTCTCTCTCTCTCAAGTTTCACTCCCTCACACCCTACCTAGAAAACTCTCTCTCACTCCAACCCCCCCTCTCTCTCTATCTCTCTCTATCTCTCAAGTATTTTTCTCTCTCACTCCAACTCCCTCTCTTAGGTCTTTATCTTTCTCTATCCCTCTCATCTCTCTCTCAGGTATCTCTCTCATGTATCCCGAAGAAAGAAATTTGATGCAATAGTTTTTCCAATACTATTCCAAAGTTCCACTAGGGAAGTAGCATAGATGAATGGTTTATTCCACATCTTCCACCAAAAACTCTAATTTCCATGGAAAAATAAAAAATAGATGTCTAGTACACTCTTCATGATGAATACCATAGAGATAACAAATAGAGGGCCCCTAGAATCCCCTCTTTATAATGTTATCCAAAGTGAGACACTTATTATGATATAAGAGCCACATTAAGAAGTTGTGTTCAAACCATCCAAACTTATTTGAAATTCTTTTCCACCAAGGAAACTTTTAATTTTCCCCCCTTTACATAGCTAGAAAATGATAAGCAAGAGAATCTAAATACAAACATGTTTTAGATCATGGCCTCAGGAAAGAAATTCTAACTCCTCTAGAGAGTTATATAGTCTTGCATCTAGAATTGAGGCTAGGATATTATGATCCTCAACTAATCCTCCATTAGGAAAAATTTTGGCCTCTTTCCACTGATGAACTAAAGATATCCCTAGCTAAGTTGAATGCTTAAAATAAAAAACTTTGTGCCACCCAATGTCAAACAAAATGTGACCAAGAGATTGCAACTAAGGAAAGGAAGAAATAATATGGGATTATTATCCAGAGAATCACCCCAAAACAAAGATCTATTAACCTTATTATCTATCCAAAAAAGACCTATTTTAATAAGCAAAGCCCCCATTTTTAGAGTATTTTAGATCAAGGAGCCTTTCCTAGACAAATCCATCTATGAAATATCCTCATCATCAAATCCACCTAGGTGTTTGAAATTCATAATTATTTCCCATAGTTTATCAATATTTTTGCAACATCTCTAGTATAATTAGTAGCTAAAGCTTAACAATTAAAATTTGATTTTCTCACGCCCAAAGCACCAACTTTTATAGGGCTACAAACTAGCTCCTAGCTAGCCAAATCCTTCAATTTTTACTTCCAATAATTTAATATATTTTTAGAAATACCATAAAACTCCTTAAGAATTTTTTTTAGATTCATCAAAATAAGAAATCTATATATAGGTAGAGCATGCAAAACATATTTTAGAAGAGTCAAAAAAACAACAAAAGAAAGCTATTGAAAAATTTAATTGTCACCCACATGCAAAAATGATCTAAATTTTTCTTTCATTTCTCTTCTAAGACTTCTAGTAGGGAGGATAATACCAAGGTACTCCATAAGAAACAATCTAATCTAGAAATGTATAATGGCTACAATCTTTTGTTGAATACACTTTGAAGTGTTAAAAAAGAAAATTCTAGATTTTCTTAATTAAGTTGTTTGCTAGAATTAGATATGTAGATGTCTAACAATTTTCTAAAATTAGTTTCTTCCCCTATCCTAGCCATTTCTATAAGAGCAGCATCATCCATGAACTGGTATGATTATCCCTAGCTAAGTTGAATGCTTAAAATCAAAAACTTTGGAATGCCCAATATCTAGGAAAATGTCAGCAAGAGATTGTAACAAAGAAAAGGAAGAAATAATAGGGGATGATTATCCCAAGAATCAACCCAAAAAAATCACTATTACCCTTATTAGCTATCATAAAAGACCTTTTTTAATAAAAAAAAGTCCCCTTTTTTAGAGTATTTTACATCAAGGAACTTTTCCTAGACAAATCCATCTCTGAAATATCATCATCATCAACTCCACCTAGGTATTTGAAATTGAGAATTCTTGCCCATAGTTTATCAATATTTTTTCAACATATCTAGTATAATTTGGTAACTAAAGCTGGATATAGTTGTAAAATTCCCATCACACACCCAAAGCACCAACTTTTATAGGGCTACAGACTAGTTCCTAGCTATCCAACCTTGATTTTTTATTTTCAATATTTCCTTCCCATAATATTTTTTAGAAAGACCATCAAAATCAATAAGAAATTTTTTGGGAGTCATCAAAATAAAAAATCTATATATAGGTAGAGCATGGAAAACATATTTTAGAAGAGTCAAACAAAAAGCAAAAGAAACCTATTGAAAAGTTCAATGCTCACCCAATGTAAAAATGATCTAAAATTTTCCTTCATTGATCTCTTTTAGGACTTATAGTAGAGAGGAGAATACCAAGGTACTCCATAATAAACGATCTAATATAGAAGTGTATAATGGATACAATATTGTGTTGAATACACTCTAAAGTGTTGAAAAATAAAATGATAGGTTTTCTTCATTAAGTTGTTGACTAGAAGTAGATATGTAGATTTCCAACACTTTTCTAAAATTAGTTTCTTCCCCTATCATAGCCATTTCTATAAGAGTAGTATCATCCAAAAACTGGTATGAGTTTGAAATTCAATGTTTTAATTCCATTCCCATCCTTGAATGAGTCCTATCCCTCTATATTTCTTTAGAAAGCATCCAAGGCCTTTAGCCATTATAATAAACAAATAAGGAGATAAAGGATATCCTTTTATAATTCCTCTAGAAGCTAAAAAAGAGTTGAGGGAATTCCACTAGATAACATTGAGAAAGAATCTGATGATAAGCAACTCATGATCTGGTCAACCCAATTAGAGAAAAACCAAAAGCCAATAAAATATTTGAAAGGAAGCTCCAATCAACTCTGTCATAATCCTTGGACATATCAAGCTTGTTGAACATGGATTTTTGAGATATAGTTAGAATGAATGGCCTTATTTGCAATAGTAATTCCATCCAATATTTGGAGCCCCACACAAAACCTCCTTTCTTGGGAGAGATCAGATGTTTCAAGCACCTTTTTAGATGCTCTATAATAAATTTGGTGTTTATATCTAAAGTGACATTGAAAATAATAATAGGACAAAAAGAATCCAAGGAAGAGGCTTCTTATTTTTTCGAGATAAGAACCAAGAAAGTAGAGTTGATTTCCTTAAGCATATATTTATTTTCTTGAGAGTCACAAGCAACCTCAAGCAAGTTTTTCTTCAAAATTTCCCAAAATTATTGAAATAATTATGTGGGAAACCCATCAATACTAGGTTCATTTCCTTCATTCATCTACAAAACAACCGAATCTACCTCTTACAAACATAGAAGTGAACCATGGGAAATAGTGTTCCACCTTTCAGGAGATGGAAATATTAGGGGACCTATTTCATTCTTATTTCATTAGGAAACCAAGATTCCTCAACTAAGTGACCCAATTGAGGGAAAGATAAATATAGGAGGGTGGTTTCCTTAGGTGTGATTAAAAAGGGGGGTTCACCACTAAGAAAACGCTTAGAAGGAAAGAAATGAAAGTAATATGAAAATCCAACTATATGACCTAGAAAATGAAACTTAAAGTCAGATCACTAAACAACAAGATACAAAAAAGTACCTTGAGGACTAGAGATGACTAAACAAGATTTGAAAAACCTGAATTTTGTTTTTGTTGATGTGTATAGGGACTCATATGCCAGACTAGGAAATTTAGTCTTGCTACTAGAATATGGGAAGAATCTGGAATCTTCTACTTACAAATCAGGATCTACAAAAAACTAGTGAAAAGATGTATACTGGGACTCATACGCCCAGAGGGGTGATTTAGTCCCACTATTAGATTTTGATAGTGTGGCACTAGAAAAAGTATCCCTCTACTTTTCCTTTCTTGTTTGGGCCCTCCTTGTTAAATTAAGCATAATGTTGCCTTGATTTAGTGTTGTAATGTGTTGGACACATTCACAATAGGTCTTGGGCCCTTGTGAGCTAAATAAAATTAATTGTACCTTATTTAAGGTTTTTTAAAGTGTTGTATCACACTTTCACACTTTTCTAGGGTTTCCATAAATAATTGGGCTTCTCTATGCCTTATGTGGCCTTATTTTGCATCCACAATCCTTAATTAATGCATTTTTCTAAGGATAATCCCGACATAAACCAACATCCAATCATAATTCAAATGTTTTTAGGTTGTGTGGCCTATATTTAGTGATCTAGAACTCATACACCACCTTGGACATATGATTCCCACCTAGGTTTTTGGGCCCTAATATGGATTTTGCATTATTCTAAGCATTTTTTAAAATGTGTCCCATAGTTAAGCCTAATGGGACTCATACGCCACATTTGGAGTATGAGTCTTGTGTGACCCAAAATAAAATTTAATTCAAATTCTTGGTGGGAATTTACTCTCCTATATCTCATGTCAACTTGTAGTGTTGTAATTTTTGGAAATTTGGCATAAAAAAGTATAAATACAAGGTTATTTCACTCATTTTCATCCTAACATCCTAAGCTCTCAAGTATTCATGCATTAGGAAATTTTTGATCAAGGAAGAATTCAAGAGTTTACAAGAGCATTCAAGATGATTCAAGGGCTGATTATCAAGTTATTTAGAGCATTATTCAAGCATCAAGCATCATGTCAAAGTCATCATGCATCATGTTTGTTTTTGAGCTAACATTTTTGATGTAGGGTTTTATGATTCAATCTAGCATTCAAATCAAGATCTACATCCATTGGAGCCACTTCATACATGTTTGTGCCACTTTATTGCTAGGGTTTGGTGAGTTGCAACATTATATTTTGTTCATTCATCATTCTCCTTTCCTATTCAATTTCATTTCAAGGTTTGATTACCAAAATGGGGTTTGACCAAGGAAAACCCTTCCACTAACAAAAAAAACATTTTCCCTCAGTATTTTCAAACCATGTTGAAGAATTTATTAAAGAGAAATGCTGGAGAAAAATTTTCTCATGTTCAAAGTTGAAAAATTTTCACCTTGCAATGGAGATCATTGAAAGACATCTATAGGTTGCAAATCAGAGTTTCAGATCCAAAAATCAAGTGGAAAGGATAGAGAAAACATTGAAGAGTAGAATCAAACTTTGAATTTCTAGAGAACCCTAACATTACTGATATACTTAAGTATATATAGTCCCAAAGATAGTAGTACCCTAGATTTCAAGGGTTTGAGCCAAGTGATTCTACTAGATTTTTTGTTCTCATTTTAAAACTCTATGGAATCCAATCACCAAACCTGACATACATGAGTCCCAGAGGCATTAATTTCATTATTTTAGCATTTCAAGTCTCTCATTCAATCTTCTTCAAATTTTGGGCACACCCTTGATCTCTCTTTACCTTATGTTTTGATTTTACACATTTTGGGTCATTTAGTGAATTCTGCATCATACTAGATTTTAAGCATTGGTCTCAGATTTCATTAGTCTCTTCCAAGCCCTATCTTGGTGATGATCCCCTTTATTTTGTAATCAGACCCTAGGACAACCCTATTGTAAGATCTATTTCTCCTGCATACCTTTCCTGATTGACATCTCTAGGCTCTCGACGAGAAGTGTGTGAAGATTTTTATTTTATCTCCTAAGCATAGAAGCCATCAATTTTCTTCTTTCATTTTTGTGAACCTACATTTATAGAATCATAATTCTAGTTTGAATGCATTATCATCCCATATCTAGCTTGCATTAACATTACATTAGGTTTTGCATTACTAGTTAATTGGCATCTAGCATTTCTAAATCAAGATGCATTAGTGAAAGTGCATATAGGTTGCATTCTTGCATCTTGCATCATTGAAATTGACTTAAATCTACATTTGCACATAGTTTAGACATCATCCAAAATAGAAAGCATAAAAACTGAATTGAAGTTTTCTTGGAAATTTTGAAAACCCTCACTGGGACTCATATGCCCCTCTAGGTGATCTAGTCCCAGTGCATATTTTAAATTGCATTTTCTAGAATTCAAAACTCTGTTTCTAAGCTTCTGATTACTATTGATAAATTTTTATTTTTGTTTACAGAGTTTTTGTTATCTTCATTTCATTACATTTAGCTTAATTTCATTTGAGTTGCATTTGCATCCATCTTTCATTTAGGATCTCTTGCATGATATTTTCTACTTGGTGTCCTATTGCTAATAATATAGTGAGACAAAGTTTGAGACTCATGTCATCCTATGATAGTTCAATCATCATGGATCTTGGTTTATCTAGCTCTTTCACTACTAGTGTTGATAGTAGTTCACTAGGTATGGACCATACCATTAACAAATCTTTGCCTTCAAGTAGTGTGACGCATGTTGAAACATTGGTTACTAGTGTTCCGTAAGAAAACATAATCCAAATCCATGAAGACTTTGCAAACCTACAAACCCAAATAAGTATTGAAGACATTTCAACCACTGCTATCCCTACCATAGATAACATACATTGCATGATTGAAACTGAAGAAGGAGTTGATCTTATTCATAATATAATTCAAATTTTTAGATCACATCTTACTTCAAACACTAATTGTCCTTTTCCTACAAACAATTTTACAAGTCAAGGAGGAATTAAAATTCCTCCTACAAAAATTGCCTCTATTCCTACCTATACTAACCCTCAAGTTACAACAACAATGCAATCGACTAGCAATGTGATCTCTTCCTTAGGTATTTCCGCTAGCATCCCTAGTATCTTTGTGGCATCACATGTCATATCTCCTACCACCCTACCACCTATAAGTATTCCATTAACTTGTCCCTCAAACACATACACACTATATTCACCTCCATCTCACAATACAAGAAATGACCCTCCCATAAACCAAAATTTCCAAACAATTTCATCCCTTCAAAAGAAAGTCTCTACTATCAACCAAAATCAAAATGGCCCAGCTACATATTATGTCAAAAGCAGTCCCTTGTCCTTGGAGTATTGTGAACACCGATGCCACAAGGTGTAGAGGTACCTATATTTGAGAAATATGAGGGGAAAGGTGATCCTTCTAACCATGTTTTTTCTTATACCGCCTTATGTAGTGACTTTATTCATGACGATAAACTCTTGGCTAAACTTTTCCCTAGATCCTTGAATGATACTACCTTAGAATGGTTTTCTTCATTACCGAACAACTCAATTTTTTCATTCAATAAACTATTTGAGGCATTTATAAACCATTTCCAAGTGCATATGACTCCTAAGATGACCTTGGCTGATTTGATGAGATGCAAGCAAAACAAAGAGGAAAAGATTACTGACTTCATCTCACGCTATCAATCACTTTATTCCCAAATCGATGTAAAGGTTCTTGATCCTCACCTTCAAAATATTTTCATGGACAATTTACAAAGTAAGATACAAGAAAAGCTTACCATGATGAAATTCCCCTCCTTCATGCACTTATGTAATTCATTTCGTGATTATCAAACTTAGTTAGTAGTTGTGATGCAAAATCCACCTCTAGCTAAACTGAGAAGTCCGAGTCCACAAACCAAAAACAATTACCAACCTTTTAGGAAGAAAAATTAAGGTTTCCTTCAACTAAATCCCCCTCAACAAACAACTCAACATGTAAATACTCAAGTATTTGTTGTAAAAGAAATAATACCCTTTAACTTTGGGGACCCGAAAATACAATTCACTACCCTACTCGATACCCTTCATAATACAATGTCACAACTTTTAGAATAGAAAATGATCACCTTGCCTCCCATTAAAACAACTAATCCTAATAAGCCTCTACCTCTGAACTTTAGATCAAATTCTTATTGCCATTATCATCGAAAAAATGGACATGATACATAAAATTGCAAGCATCTTAAACATCTTATGAAAGACCTCATTGATTCTAGTTGGGTTTATGTTGGAGGTGTTAATAATCAAGGAAATAAGTCTATTGTCCCTCCTAACAAAAATTTGCAAATCTTTACCAACCCCATGCCGAAACATAATATTTCATTTGTCAAAGCTAGTGAAACTACAAAGGCTAATGTGATGAATGTTGACATAGATGATGAGAACATAGATACAATTCAACAAAGTCCTATGGATACAAATCAACAAGAACAAAATCCTATCGATGGTTTGGTTGCATTGGCCAAAACTCAACATCATAAGGGCTAAACTAAAAATCCTCTTGACATTTCTTTCTCCTCTAAAGATATACTTAGACATGCACCTAATGGTCCTCTTTACATAGCTGACCAAATCTATGATAAGCCCACTAATGGGATATTAATAGATCCTATCTATGGAGAGAATGTGATCACCGAGGAATTCTTAATTTTGCATGAGCTCTATCAAGAAATATATGACAAACCAAAAGCATGGATAGAGACACATAACGGTTTCGCTTTCCCTGTGATGGGATCAATCACCTTACCTTTAAAAGTAGGACCAAAAACACTATATGTCTCATTCTCCATCATATCGATGTTGAATCAATTTTGTGTGAAGCTTGGTCACCCATGGCTACACTCCATGGAAGCAGTCATGTCGGTTATGCATAAATGCTCAAAGTTTCCCTTTGACAATGAAATTTTCACTGTGCATCATAGTGGCTTTAACCCTTTTTCTTCCCATGGAAAATTTTCCTTAGACTTCTTCTGGCCCAAGCCTATGGAACCTATTAAACCTTGTGAATACTTATTTTTCAAATCCTACCAAAAGTTTAAGGAAAAATTTATAGCAAAATTATCCCTCCAAAACATGCCTTTGCCGATGACCGAACCTATCATCCTTGATGAAATCATGATTGAACCAAAAGACATGCTAAGCAACCAAGATCAATCTAAGATAGAACATTTTCCTATTTCCTACAAAATACCAAGAGAATGAAAACAATCCTGTGACGCTTCCTAGAATAAAATAAGTTTACAAAGTTAAAGAGAAAGTGGTTGAACAATCTTCCATGGTTCCTTACATTCCTCCCCTTAGGGAAGAAAAGAAACCAATGGTTGATCATACCGATCCTACACAAACACAACTTGAAAATTGAACTAAAAGAAATAAAGGTGCTAGAGAGAGTAGGCGTAGACATCGAGCCCTTGCTCAAAGGTTAAATGAAGAAATAAAAATAAAAATCAAGATCCAAATTTGACTGAAGCAATGCATAATGAGTCTCCCTTTGCTGAAATAAAAAGATATTATACCACAACACAAGCTAAATACTTTTAGACATTACTTCATCTCAATTCTCTTTGTGATTAATTTGGATGACGCATGATGAGGTTGCTAAAATCAACAAGGAGGTGCATAATGAGTTGAATACACTGTTTTCCTCTTCTATGAGCTTAAAAAAAAATTCTCCTAAGAAGAGTGTTGAACATGGTGATGACCATAGTTCAACACTTGCTATTGTCCCTTTAGCTAGTTTTCCACCTTCCTCGTATATGATGGACATGATTGGGATGTAGGACGCACTACCATAGGTTGACTTGGTATTTCGTGCCTTACTAGTATTTTTCATTACCCTTTTGTGTTTCTCTTTGTGTGATTGCATGTACATAATGTGATCCCCCATGATGTTCGGCTGATATATATCTCTCTCTCTTTGTGACATTCATCTATTTTTACTACATTTTATTCTCTATGTCGTAAATCTTTTACCTTTTCCATTATCTTTTTTTTTTCTTGTGTTTTCCTTTTGGGGATGATGCAAGGCGTCGATACATTCATGTATCTTCCATGTTGATCCAAAATCTTTTCCTTTATCTTTTATTTTTCTTGTATTTTCCTTTTAGGGATGATGCAAGGAATTGAGACATTCATGTCCCTTCCATGTTGACCAAAAAACTTTTCCTTTATATTTTCATTGTCTTGTGTTTTCCTTTTGGGGATGACACACAGTTGAGACATTCCATGTCTCTTCCATGTTGGACCTAAAAGGTTTTTTTTTCTCTTGTGTCATTCTTCTAGCTCTATATGTATTTGAGGGATGATGATAGTTCCAAGCTCTTTAAAAATATTGTAGTAAAGAACATACTAACCCAAAATCAATAGATCCCTTATGTTTTTGGTGTTTTCATTTTGGGGACAACCCCTCTCTCTTCATGATGTAGCTTCATTTGTAAACATATGACTTGGCATAGGGCTTTCCAAATAAGCTCTCATGTCTTCTTTATTGTTAGTATTTATCATTTCCTACTTTAAAGTAATTTCTCACAGCATGGCGTTTAGCAATTTATTTAAAGTGGGTGCATACATTGGAATTATTCTTTTTTGTTTCTCATGTTTCATGGTGTATTTTTCTTGCTTCATGTGATGCATATTTTTATTGGTGGATGAAATTGGGTGTGATTTCCTTCAAGAGCGTGATCTTTCTTAGCATATTACATTCCTCTTAGTGGCTTGATGTGACACATTGCATCCCCTAAGTTGTGAATCTTCTATTCTTTGATTGGTCCTCTCTTGGAGAAATTAGGCACAAAGTTCCCTAAGTTAAAGACCTTACATGAACTAAGCAAGAATCCTTTGAACATTCCTGACACTATTTTTTCCTTTACAATTTCAGTTATATGGCGACCTTGCACAATACACTTTGCTTGTCCATGGGGCCATCTTGTTTGTTCATGAGTTCCAAGCATATGAATCTTTTCTTTCCTCATGAATCTCAAAGTTCATTATTGTGTGGAACCTTATCAAATTTATCAGGAGGTATAACTTTGGTCTGGTTGATCGGAAGTTGATCTGGGGCATGAATTTCCCATAGCCACTCGCGTGTGTGTGTGAGTGCATACCAGCCATGTGTGTATGTGTCTCACCTCTTTGGAATACTCACCCAGTGGATAGCCTAAAGTTCCATTTCCTTACAGTGAGCATGCATTTTTTGGAGAAACAACCTAGAACTGATCCACATCATGCTCGACAAATGGTCATACCTTGATCCATCCACCTCTTTTGTTTTTTTTTGTTTTTTATTTGTCTTTGGCTATGTATGCTTGTTCCTTGATGATGCTCTTTATATCATTTTCATGTTTTTTCCTTTTATGTCTATGTTGGTTTTCCATAGGATCTTGATCCTAGGGGCGTGATCACCCCTCTTGATCATGTTCATCCTATCTTATCGGCATTGGTGCATTTGGACCTCTCTTGATGTGAGTTAGTCTACTTTAGTGTGAGTTTGAAGCAAGTTCCTCCTCTCACTAAAGTGGGGGCTAAATGTGGCAACAAAAAAAGTATCCTTCCAGTTTCCCTTGCTTGTTTGGGCCCTCCTTATTAAATTAAGCATAATGTTGCCTTGATTTAGTGTTGTAATGTGGTTGACACATTCACATTAGGTCTTGGGCCCTTTTGAGATAAATAAATGTAATTGTACCTTATTTAAGGTGTTGTAAAGTGTTGTACCACACTTTCACACTTTTCTAGGGTTTTCATAAATAAATAGTCTTATTTATGCCCTATTGGGCCTTATTTTGCATCCACAAGCCTTAATTAATGCATTTTTTCAAGGATAATATCGACATAAATCAACATCCAATCATAATTTAGATGTTTTTAGGTTGTGTGGACCAGATTTAGTGTTCAAGGACTCATACACCACCTTGGGCATATGAGTCCCACCTAGGTTTTTGGGCCCTAATTTTTATTTTGCATCATTTTAAGCATTTTTGAAAATATGTCCCATACTTAGGCCTAATGGGACTCATATGCCACTTCTAGTGGATGAGTCCCGTGTGGACCAAAATTAAATTTAATTCAAATTCTTGGCAGGATTTTATTCTCCTAGATCTGATTTTGGTTTGTAGTGTTATAATTTTGGGAAATTTTGCATAAACAAGTATAAATACAAGGTTATTTCACTCATTTTCATCCTAACATCCTAAGCTCTCAAGTACTCATGCATTATAGAAATTTGTGATCAAGGAAGCATTTAAGAGTTTACAAGATCATTCAAGAGTCCTCAAGAGCTAATTATCAAGTGATTTAGAGCATTATTCAAGCATCAAGCATCATGTCAAAGTCATCATGCATCATGTTTTTTTTTTAGCTAACATTTCTAATGTAGGGTTTTATGATTCAAGCTAGCATTCAAATCAAGATCTATCACATTCAAGCAAGAGTCAAGATCTACATCCATTGGAGCCACTTCATACATGTTTGAAGCACTTTATTTCTAGGGTTTGGTGAGTTGCAATATTATATTTTGTTCATTCATCATTCTCCTTTCCTATTCCATTTCATTTCAAGGTTTGATTACCAAAACAGGGTTTGACCAAGGAAAATCCCTTTCCACTTAAAAAAAAATTCCCTCTCTTTAGTGTGTGATTTTTAGATCTAGGTTGAATACATATTAAAGAGCAAGTTTGGAGAAAGTTTTCAAGTGTTCAAAGTTGTCAAAGTTGTCACCTTGCATTGGAGATCATTGAAAGACATCTATAGGTTGCAAATCAGAGATTCAAATCCGAAAATCAAGTGGAAAGGACAGGGTAGACATTGAAGAGCATAATTGGACTTTAAATTTCTAGAAAACCCTAACTAGATTGATACGCCACTTTTGGCGTATGAGTCCCAGTATAGGAAAATTTGTAGATTTTAGGAGTTTCAGTTGAATATCTCTACCATATTTTTGTTCCTTCCCAAAAACCCTAATCTAGGACTAAATCGCCCATACTAATGTATGAGTCCCAACAAGCATTATTTTTAGTTTTTTTAACATTTCAAGTCTTCATCCAGTATTCTTCAGGTTTCTAGGTGCACACCTTTCATCTCTTAGCTTTCTTTTCTAATTTGCATTTATTTTTAGGTCATTTAGTGAAGTCTTTCATCATACTATGTTTAAGCATTAGGTCTTACATTTCATTAGTCTTTTCAAGCCCTAGCCTGGTAGTGAACCCCTCTTTATTTTTTAATTGGACCCTAGAATAACCCTAATAAAGATCTCTTTCTCCTCAGATACCTTAGATTGAGATCTCTAGGTTTTCCCTTTCTGAAAGAGAAGGTAGAATATTGTTATTCTATCTCCCTAAGCATAGAAGCCAACAATTTTCTTATTTTTGTAGATTGAAATTTAGTAGCCTTGAGTGATCTTCTATAGCCATCTTGTCAAATCTTCAAGTTTGAAAGATTTGAATTATGGTATGTTGGTGATTTTCTGTGAAGATGACAACTTCTTGACAACTTTGACAACTTTCTTCAATTTTGCAACTTTGTCTTCAAAGGATCTTCAAGCTCCAAATCACCTAAATCTAAAATCACACATGAAGAGGGAAAAAATGTTGTTGTGTTAGGGAATAGGGGTTTTCCTTGGTCAAACACCATTTTGGTAATCAAACCTTGAAATGAAATGAAATAGAATGAAGGAGTGATGAATGAACAATATGCAATGTTGCAACTCACCAAACCCTTGAAATAAAGGCTGCAATCTTATGTAAAATGGATCCAATGGATGTGGATCATAACTTTTTATCTTGATATGAGATAATGTCTTTGAATACTTGCTTGAATCATGAAAACCTACATTAGAAATGTTAGCTCACAAACACACATGATGCATGAAGACTTTGACATGATGCTTGAATCTTGAATATTGCTCCAAATGCTTGATAACTCTTGAATGCTATTTATCTCATAAAT
>VDFB02170422.1:45802-62843 GCA_007258455.2 Sequoia sempervirens | reverse complement strand
TGTTTAACCTATTCTAAGCAACTAAGATGCAAAGGAAAAACACAAAGAAACACCTCAAGATTAGCTTAAGAAATTTGTTAATGCAAAGAGAAAAAGTGTTAGATGATGATAAATGGTTATACCTTCTCTTTCCAGCAGAAACTCCTTGGTTGGCCCTTGATTTTAGATTACTTTGTATGCTCCTTTGATGTCTCTTGATGTGGCTAAATGCAAGATTTAACTATATGCTTGGATGCTAACGCAAATAGATGAAATTGATGGCTAGATGAGTGCACAAAATAGCAACATTTAGTTGCAAAATGGCTAAGTGTTCTTAATTCCTTAGAGAAGGGGGTATTTATAGAAGAATTTGAATTCTCTAGAGAATTCAATGGTTGAGATTTATCCAACAAGGCCAAGATGAAGGGCCAAGGTGAGTTGAGAGCTCACAAGCCCTCACATTTTGACATGTGGAATGTGAGATGGCTAAGGGTGAGATGATGTGTAGGTGATGTATGATGAGGCTTGATATACTTGTGTATTAGGGACATGTGTTAGCCATTGTGATGTGTTAGCCAATGTATTGTGTTAACTAGCCAGTGTGGATGTGATATATGTTTGGGCTCGCACTATGTATTTGTGATGTATGATGGAGCTTGACACTGTGTATTTGCGATATATGTTGGAGCTAGTCACTAATGTAATTGTGATATGCGAATGAGCTAATCCCGTTGTACTTGTGATCTGGGTATAATCTAGTCATTGTTATACTTGTGATTTGTGTATGATCCAGTCACTGTTATACTAGTGATGTGTACGAGCTAGTCAGCTTGTGTATATGGAGGTATGCTTGTGACTTACATTGTGTATGATCTTTTGGATTATGGTATGATATGCCCCTTGTGATTATTGTGAATGTTTGTACAATAATGCTTGGTAATCTTTGGTATGGACCCAACATTTGATGGCAAGATTATTATCATTATATTATAATTGACTATGTTTGATAGCTTACCTGTTCTAAATTAATAGTTATGGGTTAAGGTGAGATAATAGATCTCCTACGAGATGAGAGATTGAACTCCCTCTATTATTATGGGGCGAACTATGACGCCTTTGATTCCCACAAGGTGATACGTAGGCAGGGTCATCATGAACCCTCGAGGCTTAGGTTGTAGGGCTAGGAAGGACCTTAACACTCTTTTGTGCAAGAATATAAATGGGCAATAATGAATTGATACCACCATGGTGAATGTTGAACTATTGAAATTAACACTACTAATCTATATGGAAAATGCTTGGTTAGTTAAGTTGATAGTTGTTACAAATTGGAATTAAAAATAAAAATAAAAATAATTGTTGTGCCAAGATGGGGATTTTACACTCGGTCGGGTATGGAAGTTTCTACTCCTCCAGTCACTGAATGCTTTCAATGCGGGGCTAGGTCTCATGTCCCCAATGCTGAGAAATCTATTATTCTTGTGTTGAATGCACTTTCGTGCTTCAGGCGCTGGGAAATCTGTTACAACTTTGGGAGTTATGTTGGAAGGTCTGATGATTTTGGAGAATTCTTTTACTCCTGCTGAGGAGGACCCTGTTGCCGTATCTGTCTATAGATTGGTTTCCTCTTCTCTTGTTCAGTCCCACTCACCGTCAACCGATGGTTTTAGTATTATGATCTCTGCGCCTGACTCTTATTGATAGGTCTACTGCCGAGTGTAGAGATTCGCTTGTTGGGAAATTCTTTGAAACTCGTCCAAACATTGATGTGTTCAGAAAGTGGGGACAATGTAAGTAGAAAATCATGGGTAATTTTGAGATTGTTGCTTTGTCGAAGAGATTCTTTCTGATTTCCTTCATGAATTATGTGGATTGTAAGCGGACTCTCTTGCATGGCCATGGTTATTTTGGGGTAAATAATTTATTCTTCGAAAAATGGTAACTTTAACCCTGAGAAAGAATGCATAAAAAAGACTTCAGTTGAGTTAGGCTTCTTGGTTTGGCTTTGGAAATCTGGGAAGATGAAATCTTATGAAGCATAGCCAATTCTTTTGATTAGTGTATTGTGTTGAATTTGGAAATAAAGGGCAAGAAACAATTGTTACTCGTAAAATTTTACATTTATGTGAATGTTATAAGGTTCTTTTTTTTAGAATTATCTCGTTATCTAAATTCATCAAATGGGAACAATAGATAGTCTTCGAGAATTCATCTGTTGTTTGCCAATGTTGCCTCAAATTGGATCATTCAGAGGTAGATTGCCTGAGTAACAAAAGAAGCTATCTACAAAAGAGAAAGCTTTGTCTTCACTACCTCTTAATGGTGAGGTGGAAGGCCTCTTGTCAGATGGAGCTAATGATGCATGCAATTCCCTCTTTGAGGAAGTTCCATATGATGATTGCACGAGTAAGAATTATGAGGTTTGTTGGGATTCTATGGAATCCCACGATTTCATCCCTATGACTCAATTGTGGAGATTGAGAAAAAAGACTTCAAGTGGCCTTTCAAGTCTTTATTCTTGTAAACAAAAGAGTTCAGTGAATTTTTTCACCAAGGATAAGATGGTGGAGGCTATCTAATGCTCTTTATAGCATTTTGGTTTCAAATTATGTAATGTCGCTTTTTGGTCCATTCCAACATCTTTGAAAACCTTCAACTTTTTTGGAGAGTGACATCATTATGGGGAAAGTATTTTGACAATGGTGCAGAGAATTCCTTGAGCTCAAATGAGTATAATGGTATCATTCATGTGTAGTTTGATATTCTGGGAGCACTCCACACTTTTTGGAGTTCACCATCTTGAAAAAATGTCAATTTTCACATAGACCAATTTTTTATGCACTCAAAGTATTGATGGTGGGTCACAATTCCTATTTTGAGTTATTTTATTATTTTTTGTAACTTGAGCTATTATGCGGAAAATAATTAATTAAATTTAATTGTCTAGACTTGGACGACTAATTAATTATTTTATAAAGCAACTTCTAAGGTTTAAAATATAAAGTTAAATTAATAAGCCACTTGACAAAAAATTGAAGATTATTTTATAAATTTTTTGGGGGAAAGTGTATAAAATGAGGAAATTGGAATGGAAAAGATATTCTTAGCATGTTATTTTAAAAACCCTAGTTTGGAGAGGTTGAACAAGGTTCAATCTTCAACCAAAGGACGAAAACCCTTTTGACAATCAATTTTGTGGAAGAAAATCCATCTAATGTATTCTTAGTGAGTTCATATAGGATTCATAGTTGTATTTAACATTAATTGCAGAGGAACGCTGGGTTAGATCACTTGATCTTGATTGTTGCTTTAGGTAGCCTTGGTTGTGGGTTAAACTCCTGATTTTCCTGCAATGTTGATGAGGGTCCATTGCACATCATTCAAAAGCTTATAGGGGGCTCACCCTATAAAGAGCTAAGCTTCAGGTTGTTGGGCTAAACTCTTGTTCCTCTTGGTAAAAAAAATGTTGATTGCAAAGATTTATCAATAGGATTTACATGGGATAAATATATTTGATATTGAAGAATCCTCCAAGTATTTTGTTTTGGATTTTTTCAGTTGAAGAGTTTTGATACATGAGAAGATAGAGTGGTGTTTATCATGCCCAAAAAGGGGCATAACTTACAAGTTACCTAACTGCCATTTTCAAATCTGTCATAGCATGGTAAATGAGGTGTAGGGATGGTTTAAAAGTTATTACTGGTTTAATTTGAAGAGTCCTAATGTATGTAGGACTATAGTAATCCTTTTGTCCATATTTGGGAGGTGTTTTAAAAGTTTAAAAAATTAATCACCCAACTTTGAAGTCTCCTACAACAAATATGATTCTATTAGCCTTGTTGTCCAACCTTGGTTATGTCTAAAAAATTGAAAAAATATTTATTGCTCCACCTTGGTAAGGGTTGTGTGGAATTAGGAGAGTGGTTTGGGTGTGTGAAGGGAAAAAAATGTAGCTTTAAAGAGTCTTCTAGTGGAAGTAGGACTCCATAAAGTCATCTTCAACATTTTTTGGAAGTATATTAAGCTTTGGAAAGGTATTTCTATTTTTTTGGGATGTTTGGGATTTAAAGAAAGCGAAGCTTGGAAGATTCCAAATGCCTTGAAACTCAAATAATTTTTTTCCCTTAGCCTCTTTGGTGGAGTTTTAATTAAAATAAAGTATAACCACTTCATAGGAGAGATGTGAGGCTTGGGAGGTTAAAAAAAAGAATTGTTGTAGTGATATCCAACAACTACTTACATCAATAACTGCTCTAATAGGCAAAATATTCTAATGTCTATAAGACACTCCAATTCAGACACTCTTACAAAGAAAAACGTATTGCAACCTCATAGCATGAAACCTCCTAAAATTGGAGACGGAGATTCAAAAGTATAACCCACTTCATAAGAGAGATGTGAGGCTTAGAAGGTTCAAAAAAAGAAAGAATTGCTACAGTAATATCCAATGGCTACTTACATCAACAACTACTCCAATAGGTGAGCTCCTAATGTTTATAAGACACTCCAATTCAGCTACTCAAATTATTGTAGAGGGAAATTGGCTGCTCCGAGACTCCAGGTCATAGGAGAGTTCTAAGCAACAGGATACCCTGATCTACCTCAAGCTTGCTAAGTGATTTAGAAAGGTTAAGATGCTAAGGTAAAAAAGGAAGAGAAATCTAGTTGTCTTTCTGCTAACTTGAATGTTTCAGGAGGTTAGACGAGCTAATTTCTAGAGTTCAATCTATTTCCCAGACAACTTACTGCTTGAGGATGACAACGTAGGATACATACTCTAGCATGACACGATGGCATCTCAGTGGTGTGCTAGTGTCCGTACGGATAAAGAATCTAAGAGATAGATCAAAACACTAGAAAAGAAACTAACAACCTGATTGGCAAAGTTTTATGCTATGAAAGGATATGGAATGAAGTGCAACAAGAAGAATACTTTAACTAAACTACGCTCGAATTGACAAAGGAAGTGAAGAAGCAGGACCGAACTCCTCACAATGTGATTCTTCAAACAACTCTAACCAAGAAGTACCTACACACACAAGACCAAGGAAAATTTGGGGTTGTTTTTAAAGGACTGCATCAGTTAGTCCCTTGCTTTGGTGTTTCCACCTCCATGGACAACTAGATAGTGACTAGTGTAGAAAAATGAAAAAAAAAGTGTAATGGAAATGAAAGATTCCAAGCAATAACATAGACAATGATATGCTACTATGTAAATACGATGATGCCAAAGCAATAGGCGATGGAAGATATCACCTTCACAACTATGTGCTCTCAAGACAAGCAGAGGAAGGAGTGAGCTTACAAGTTCAACAACAACGTTGTCACAACAAACAAAATGGAAGAGCTAGAAACTAGTAGCTTGCAGTTACAATGAAGTGATGGTGAAGCTTGAAAGTGTGTAGTTGATCAAAGGAGCATGAAGAATTTAGTCAAGAAACTAGATAGAGTGAAGAAGTTGGATAGAATAAAGAATTGGGAAATTTGAATGGAAAGGAGGCAAAAGAGCCATTTTGCATTGGGCAGGGGAGCAGGAAGCATTACAATTTGCGTCCAATGGAGAAACATAATGCCTCTGTGGATTCTAGAGGCAGGAATCATGTTAGGACGATAGTGCGATGGGCGGACGTTCGTACGACGCATGCACCCCTGACAAAATTCCTCCATCAACATGAAAATGAGTTGCCGGGTGGACAGAGAAAGGTGGTGGATGTGGAAATTGCATCATTGTGTTTTGTTTTCTAAGGTAAGAGTCATGTAAATGGGGAATTTTCCTAGGGTGCAAATTCACTCCATTACATTTTTCCCCCACTTTAGCGAGCATACACATCAGTGAATGTGAGGCTAAGTAGAGAAAAGTTGAAAAGCATATACTTGAACCGTTGAGGAAGCAGATCGCAATATCTCATGCTCGGGCATGCAAAAGAAAGAGGTGGCTTCATAGGTACTCGGTCCTACGGAAGGTGAACAAAAGATCTGCAGGTGCTCGGTCCTACAAAATTAGCTCCACGGGTGCTCGATCCTGCAAAAGATGAACAAGAGTTCTACAAGTGCTCGATCCTGCAGAATGAAAGCGCTTTACAAGTGCTCGATTCTGCAAAGGAGGCGCCATAGGTGCTCGGTTCTAGTGGGTAGAAATGAAAGGCTCTGCAAAGTCTGATTGGTCCTTATAGGTGCTCAGTCCTCCAAGATTGATTGTAAAAGTAGCTTGACAAGTGCTTAGTGACGCAAGAGGCAAAACTAAACTCCCAATTTTAACACCACTTAATGAAAACTAACTATCCTCTCTTCTTGCAAACAATTCAAATTTATTGAACTATTTCATTTATCAAACTGAAAGCTCAATGTAAGAAAATAAAATTTATCACAATGATCAATTTCGCCATCAAATTGATATCGAATTACTTTTGCAACTTCAAGTTCATAGCTCTAGGAAATTTGAACAGTTACAATCTACAAGTTCCTTCTGGACAAGCAATTTTATTTCTCTGCTCTTCAATTTTTATCTTGTCCTTCACTTCTCACACCCCTCTTTCATCTACAAATACTAATTTAGTTTGATTTGCATAAATCATAACTTTCCTTACTAATACAATCACTTACTATCCATTCATTTTCTTTTTATTGCCATATTCTTCACTTTATGGCACTGGTTTTAACTCTCTTCATTCCTCTCATTACCCACAAGTTCTCAATCCCTTTTTTACTTGTCCACATCTTTTTGTTGGCAGACTCTTCTCAACTTGTCATTTATCCTACACAACCCCTGGCTTGGTCCTTCTAGCGCCTACTCTCACCTCTTCATGGGTACAACTCTCTTTCCTCTGCAAGTTGATCAACCCCTTTTCCGTATATGCACCACCTGGTGGTTAATTGATCCACAAAAAAATTAAACAAATATTCCATTCATTTTCCTATTCCTCGTTTGGCGCATCTTCCTTAACTATGCATTGCTTTCTACCAACAATTTAATATTGCTAAATGTTGCAGACCCTTTTCTAAATCTCCACATGTTAGGTAAGCAAAATTCACACAGATAATCATATTTCAAAACAAGCAATTGAAGGAAAAGTTTTCAAAGGGGTCCCTCAGGAACCCTTTAAGATAGTGAGGGGCCCATTCAAAGGGACACTTCGATTGAAAAGCACGACATTTTTCACAAATGATCTTGTCATTAAGGAATCCTTTTGAAAGATCTCTTTCATCAAGGAATCTGATAAAAAGAATGGCCTTCTCGAAGGAAAGTTTTTCGATTCCTTTTGCTACAAATTCATTTTCGAAAGAAAATCTTGTTAAGGAAATCTCTGTTGAAGGATACAATTTTTGAAAATGAGTAAAATTTTCAGCAAGGGATTCGTTGGCCACCAAATGCACCTTATTGAAAATTGTAGTAGCCCCCCCTTAGGATGGTGCATGCAAATTGAAGGAGCACGTGACATCCTAAAAGAGGAAGGAGATGCAGAGATGTCATGGCCAACAATACATAACATGATGTAGATGTGGAGATGTTGCGCATGCGAGGGACAACAGATAGGCACCACAACATCAAAAAGAAAGCAAAGAAGAGAGAAAGATAAACAAGGAAAAATAAGCAAAGATGAAGAAAGCAAGAGATAGGGGGATTTGATAATTCGGGGTTAGAACTGTTCATAGATATGGATAAATAGATATAATATAGTATACATATGAACTGTCATCAATCCCCAAAGTTCTCAGATCTGAAGAAAAGCACATGAAGGAAAAATTAAAATAAAAAATTAGGTCAACATGGAAGGAAGGCCTAAATGCCCCCAACACTTTGCGTTGTCCCCAATTGTCGAAAGTCAAATTTACAACATATAGAAAAATGATGAAAGATAGAGAGGAATTTTACGACACAATTTCACTCCTGTATCCAAGCACCTACAAAGGTGACAAGGGTCCTCTAAAAACAAGCATGGGGGAAACACAACACAACACACACAAATCTAATCTATAGATAAAAAAGAGGTACTCCCCTAGTCCTCATCAACCAAGAGGTCGTCGCTCTCCTAATCTAGATCATTATACGAGGAGGGAAGACGAGCCTACAAGGGTGGGTAGCGACGACAACACCCTCTAACTCTCCTACAATTGGGGATAAAGAAGAAGGCCCCTCAAGGTCTCCTTCACTCAACTCCTGTGAGGTAAAAGTCATTGATCTCACAATAATCATTAACAAAGTCGAGACATCATCCACCGAGTTAAACATGCACTTAACAAGAGTGTCATGTGTTAACTAGGCAAGAGAAGGAGGCGCCTGAGATCCACCATCGACCTCGTCAAGAGGGATAGTGACAAACTCAGGAGACGTCGAGGTTTCCTTCATCACGAGGACGACACAAGCCAAAGTAGAATCCTATCCTGAACAAGGTGATCCCTTTTTAGACCTCCATTGGAAGTGAGGTCATCCTCCAACATACGCCTCAGCAGAGGATGCAAAATCCCCATAGAAGAGGAAAAAGGCGAGGAAGAGGATAGGGCTACAACAAACAACACCGTGGTGTTCGGCATGTCCATGAGTCGAGAAAATGGAGGGATGTCGGGAAGGGACATCAACAAAAGGGGCTCAACTAAGGGAGCGATGAACACCTGCACCCTTTTAGGACCTTCTTAGGATGAGGGTCATCAACATTTGCGACGGGAGTCAAAAGCAGAACTGAGGTGAAGGGAACTGAAGTAGGAGCAGAAGAGGGAAGCATAACAAAAGATGTTGAAACATGAGTTTTTGATTCCCTTTCTATATTATGCAAGGTAACTTGTTTAACAGCTAGAGCCTTTCTTTGGCACTTATGCTCATGTGCAAGCCGGTTTCGTTAGCTCTAAGAGCTAAATTTTTTTGCTTGAGAAGTAACAAGAGGCCCTTGTTCTGCCATAGGTGTGTCCACAACTGTTGTTGGTGGAAGGACAACCTCTTGAACAAGAGCAAGAAGCATGGGAGCGAAAACGATAGTAGATGGAGAAGCAAACACATGAATCTCAATAATGGGCCCCTTTCCATTCGTTTCCTGAAGAGCAGCAACAGTAGGAGGCCGTAGAGGCTAAGACACAAGGGTAACTCCATGAAGGCCCTTCCCCTTACCATAGACAATGGGCCTCGACACCATAGGAAAGATGGGAAGTTCAAATACTTGATGCGTATTGCTGCCAGTGGAAGCATCCATCGGACTCCTATGCAAGGCATAGGAAGCGGGGGTTGAAGGCACCACCCTTGAGGGCAAGAGGTAGAAGCGGATGGAACAACAAAAAAAGAGGAAGGCTCTTGTGTGCGAACAAACTTCCCCTTTCCCTTTTGTTGAGAGGAGGTAGCTTGTTGTTGCGCAATCATAGAACCTTTAATTGAAATGGCATAGTTAGTCACCTTCGGCGCTATACCCCCATTCTTATATTTGGCATAAGTGTGTTACAACAAGTCCTTGGAGGAAGAGGACTGACTAGGGTAGGCCAAAATTGATCTAACGAGTAGCCCCCATGTGATACCAACGGTTTATACCCAGTGTCGTGCACGTTGTGCACATAGCCCTCATGAGAAAACTTCAAACACTTGTGAATTACTAAAACAACCACGTTCATGGATGCCTAGTTTCATCGTGAACAAGTTCAACTTTGGGATGATATCAAAAGGAGCATTTACAATCTTGGGTCCTACCAAGACTGAGAGAGTGATGGAACCAATTAGAGGGACCGGAAGTCCATCATGTGTACATATTGTGCTCTTTGATTCATCATACACATCCTTATGTAAGAAATTTATCAGTAAAGTCAGCTTTGTTATAATATTCACATGGCACATGGGATCAACCAGAACACCGGTGACGATGTTCCCATTGATGTGAGTGGGAATGCAAAGAGAAGGCTCTTAATTCATAGGCAAGTCCTTTGATGTGAAAGTTATGTCTGGTGATCCATTCGCAAGCTAAGTGATAGGGAGATGCATAAAAGAGAGCATGTTTACGTACTTCGAGAGGACTTCAAGGCACTTCAAAGGTTCGAAAATCAAATGGTGACCTATTTAAACTTTGCCTCCCAATATCTATGAGCCCTTCTACCTCCGCCACTAGTGGTTGAAGGTTGGGTTGTAAGGCTGTGCGCCCTGCAAGACACAAACCTACAATGTGCCTAGGATACGAAAGAAGTTTCTTCGATACCTAGATGTGAATTAGAGATAGTTCACATCAGGTTCACTGAAATGTAGAGGGTGACCGACTACTCTGAGACATTAGGTCATGGGAGAGTCTTAAGCAATAGGGTACGCTGATCTACCTCAAGCTTGCTAAGTGATTTAGAAAGGTTAAAATGCTAAAGTAGAAAAGGAAGAGCAATATGGTTGTTGTTGTTCTTCTGCTAACCTGAATATTTCAAGAGGTTAGACGAGTTGATTACCAGAGTTCAATATGCTACCTAGACAACTCACTGCCTGAGGACGACAACACAAGATACGGACTCCAGCACGACGCGCTGGCATCTCAATGGTGTGTTGGCATCCATATAGACAAAGAGTTCAAGAGACAGATCAAAACACTAGAAAAGCAACTAATACCCTGACCAACAAAGTTTTATGCTATAACAAAATATGGAATGAAGCACAACAAGAAGAATACTTCAACTAAACTACGCTTGAATTGACAAAAGAAGTGAGGAAACGGTATGGAACTCCTTGCAACATGATTTTTCAAACAACTCCAACCAAGAAGCACCTACACACACAAGACCAAGGAAAATGTTGGAGTTGTTTTTAGAGGACTGCCTTAGTCAGTCCCTCATTTTGGTGTTTCCACCTCCAGGAATAGCCAGATAGCAACAAGTGTAGAAAATGAAAAAGAAGTGTATGGAAATGGAAGATGCCAAACAATAACACAAACAAAGATATGCTTCTACGTAAATACGATGATGCCAAAGCAATGGGTAATGGAAGATATCACCTTCACAACTACGTGTTCTCAAGGCAAGTAGAGGAAAGAGCGAGCTTGCAAGTTCTCCAACAATGTTGTTGCAACAAACAGAGTGGAGCAAAGAAACTAGCAGCTTGCAGCTACAATGAAGTGGTGCTGAAGCTTGAAAGTGTGTAGTTGATCAATGGAGTAGGAATAATTCAATCAAAAAACCAAATAGAGTGAAAGATGTTGGATAGAATGAAGAATTAGGCAATTTGAATGGAAAAAGGAAGTCAAAAGAGTCGTTTTGTGTCAGTCAAGGAAGCAAGAAGCATTATGGTTCACGTCCAATGGAGAAACGTAACATCTTTGCATATTTTCAAAGGTAGGAATCCTGTTAGGACGATAGCGCGACACACAAACAACACAAAAAATGAGTTGTCGGAAGGACAAGGAAAGGTGATGGATGTGGAAATTGCATCATTGGGTTTCATTTTCTAAGGTAAGGGTGATGTAAATGGGGAATTTGCCTAGGGGTGCAAATTTGCTCCATTACACTTAACAAAAAAATGTATTGCAACCTCATAACATGAGGCCTCCCAAAATTGGAAAGGGAGATTCAAAAGTCTAACCCACACCAAACACACATTAGAGGCTTTGTAAAAAGGTTAAAGGAGGTTGAACAAGACTTTATGGAGAGAGAGTGCTCTCAACAAAACCACAATTTATCATCAAACACCAAATCTCTATCATTTGAAAAAGATTAAAGAGAGAGTGCTCTTAGCAAAACCACAATTTATCATCAAACACCAAAAGTCTAACCCACACCAAACACACATTAGAGGCTTTGTTAAAAAGTTAAAGGAGGCTGAACAAGACTTTATGGAGAGAGTGCTCTCAACAAAACCACAATTTATCATCAAACACCAAATCTCTATCATTCAAAGACATGAAAGAAGCAATAAAGAAACCCTTTGCATAGGGGAATAGCTCAATCTTCCTTTCAATAACAAGCCTCCAAGAATCCAAGACCCATTTGTGAAGATCAATCAAAGAAGGCCAATGACTGTAGAATCTACACACCAAACCCCTATGTTGATAGAAGTTCTATGAGAGCCCTTTTATACATATTTACATTGTTATTTCACTCTCTTGATAACATTTTATAATATTTATATTGTAAGCTCATTTTTTTCTTGGATTATTAAGCAATCAACCATTAAAATAGAAATTAAATTGGTAAATTTCACAACAATTATAAGTAAAAAGTAAAAATAAATTTCATTTAATTTTTTTTTATACAAATTGAGTTTAACTACCTTTTTATATGATAATGCAAAATCTAGAACAATGTTATACTCAAACACAACATTATTATTTTGATAGATCATAATGAAAAATTATGAGCCTTCATCAAATCAAATTTATTTTGTAAAAAATTGACAAATTTTAATTTTTACAAATGAAACTACTAATATGAATGGTGGGTTGAATTTGATAAAATAATTGTATATATGAAAAACTCAAAATTTAAATCAATGCATATATATAGTATTGTAATGCAATTGAAAATGGTATAATCAATTAAATTTTGTGTGTTTGACTTCATTGATACCTAATGGTTTCTTGTCCATATAATTCAAAATCCTACTATATAAAAGAAAAAGCAAACCAATCAAGAAAAAAGATAACAAATAAATAAAGAAAAAAAAATTGTTTATTAACATTATAAATGATTAGATAGTCAAAGATGTCACACATACATTGCATATTAATAAATTGGTTATGGATTATAATGATGTATTCTTCCCATATTTTGGAACATAAAAATAAAAATAAAATAAAATGAATGACTTCAATAAAAACTAGTATAATAAAAAATGGAGGCCAACGGTCGGGAGTAGCGCACTGTGGCGTCAAGGGTCTCACCCAGACGAAGCCCTTCCGGAAGGACTCATCAGCGAGAGATTGACGGACTTCGAAGTGGCGGAGGTGGCAGTAAGGTGAAAGCTAGAAGTGGCTTTTTTGCTGAAAATGGTCAGAAGCCTAACAGGCAAAATGGAACTGAGGGCATTGAGAACGGCGGTGACTCCCATCAAAACAGACAAGGTGAAAGGCAACCCAATGCCGATGACACTAGGGTAATGGGGAAAAAAGAGCCCTGCGCGCCAAAGTTAGGGCATACCCAGAAATCAAAATGCTCTTCCAAGACGAGCCGTAGGGGAGAGGGTTGGAACGCCGTGCATATGGTAGTTGGCCGGAAAGGAAAAGAAACCATAGCGCATGGTGGGAGTGGAGATGAGTCAAGTTCCAAAGGGAAGATAGATTGTTTGAAGTCAAAACACCAGGTGATAGGTAGGTCAAATGAAGCTGTAAAGAATAGAAAATCTGAATGTGCAAAAGTGGCTCATCCAATCAATGGGTCCTGAACCACAAACCAGCTTCCTGGTGGAAAGATGCAACCACCCAACATTATACAATGGAGAAACAAGAGCTAAAGCAAGAATGCTCTCAGGTGGAGGAATGTCAGGCTTTAGAGGAGCCAAATAGGTTGGAGACGTTGCGGGAGGTTGGAATCATGGAGCAACAACAGGTTAGGGAGGCCCCCATTCAGGAGGGGATTTAGGCTGAAAATATCAATGGAAGTGTTCAAAGAGATGGCCTTCAAAAATGGAGCTGCTACTCCAGAGTGTAAGGAAAAGAAAGGTGGAGTGAGATCTCAGACGAAGGAAGCTGGAAAGCGGAAAGCTGAAGTTCAACAACAACAAGCTTGTAATGGGAATGGGGCCTGGAGGAGTTCTCGGGACCTACCTTCGGACTGGTAGAAGGAAGCTACTAGGTTAGAGGACGGGTGGCAAACGATTTTGGGAAAGAAAGAAAAGAAGGAGAAGAAGAAAGCCTTCACAATGGTCCTTAGATCTCAGAGCAAAAGAAGATTAAAGAAAGTTTCATACCTCTAATATGTTAATGGATTTTATAGAGGTTTTCGTTTATAAGCTTGATTGTTAGTTGTATGCAACTCTTTAAGCTTTGTATGAGTCTGGCTAAACTGGAGTCGAGTGTGTTAAGGATTCTATGGATGTTGTATTGGTATTAGCTTTGTAATCCTTTATCTCAAATTTCAATAAAACAAAACTCTTATTACTGAGCAAAAAATAAATAAAAACTTGTATAATGTGAATTTTGTTTTATATGTTTAAAATTTTTGATATATGTGAAAATTGTTAAAAGCATACACATAGATTTGTACAAAGAATGGGTAGTATCACCTATCTATAAGTTTACATAATTTATGTGACTAGCTAAAAAATATGTTTTTATATTATCATAATACATGTTTTGATTGTCTTGATCAACCTTTATGTATCTTTTATTTGTATTGTACACTGCACATGTACCATTTAAAAACTATAATTGTGTCAACTTTTATGTATCAATTGCACACCAACACATATATCACACAATTTAAATAAAATTATAAATTTATCCAAATTCTTATGATTCATAATAATTGTCTCTTGAATACCTTTTAATATAATCAACAATATTAATAAATCAAAATATAACTCCATAAATTTAGTAATGTATCCATCACAAAATAATATAGCTTTATAATTTTTTCAGATTTATTAAAATAAAGTATTTAAAAAACTATCAAATAACTAAAAAACAAATATTTATAACCTTATTTACCAAAATGTTAAATATAATAACTTTGAAAAAAATTACACTGTTTAACAATAGAACTATAAATATGTAGCTGATATACAAGATACAAGAAAGAGAACATGTAGGTCAGCAGAAACACTGAAACGAGCAAAAACAATGCATATCTATGAAACGCCCAAACACTGAAATGAACAAAAATAATGCATATTTAGGATAATCCTAATTGTAACTTCACTGGAAATTGGTTCTCAAACGCCCATAATGCCCGAAATTAATTAAGCATAGTTTAACAAGAGAGTTTTAATTAAGCATAGTTTAACAAGAGAGTTTTAAATTTCATACACCCTCCAAATTGATATCCAGTCAGTGCAATTAGTTATGAAAACTCCCATTTCATTGACATGTAGGCAGTCATCTATCTTTACAATTACCGTTCCTAAAAATGTTTTAGAGAAAGATTAGTGAAAACTGGGCCTGTAAGAAACCACTAAAAAATGACGTTTAAGATTGGTGAAAACTTCTACGAAACCAAACCTCATTAAAATGATTTAATAATTTTAAATCTATTTCATTCAATCTTTTGTTTTTTGAAATAAAGTATATCTCTGCTTCGAACTGCAATACAAATTTAAATTTATTTATGTTACTCTTACTGATTTTTTTTAATTATACGCATAGTAGCCATGTTCCATTTATAAATCAAAATTTGGCCTTTCTACTTTTTAGATAAATAATTTCTTACAAATTTCTCTTTTCCATTTTCTTTTATGAAATTTTTTTACATCTATTCAGATAGGCTGAAACTGACTGAAAGTCAAAGATTGAGTGCTATTCCGATCTCATTCTTACGATGTCAGAACCTTGTTTTACATCAATCCAGATAAGCTGAAACCGTCTGAAAGTCAAAGATTGAGTGATATCTCAACCTCATCCTTATGGTGTTGAAACCTTGCACTCAGCAAGGTTTGATCCTTGATAGCCTCATTCTGAACCATTCAACTTCACCAGCAGACCAAAAGCCCATTTGATCATTTTCTCATTTTAAATTATACACAACATACCCCTACTGCATTTTGATCTTATTTTTTAACCTATTTCTATTTTTGTCACACATGATATCCCTGTTTAGAACTATTACATAAATTTTCCTTGTTTTAAATTACTATACAGATTATAACCTTATTTTTCATTTTTTTATAAAAAAAATTGGTTACAATCCTTCATTATCTCAACCTTCTCACCTTACCTGCTTCATCTGTAAAAACATTTCAGATTACTAAAGGTTCCGATTGTTGTTAGCAGCGGGTATAAACCTACCCTCCTCTCAATAGAATCCAACCAGGAGACTCTGGGAACCAGGATTCGAATTGTCAACCTCTAACTAATAAGCACTCGAGAAAGCTCTCTATATATTAAATGAAAAATAAAATGTAGCCACCAATTGACGCAGACCAACCACAGTACAAAGAGATAAATGGTCTGCTTAGATAGTGGCATGCTAGCAGTGTTTCCACCGTGCCAACAGAAATCAATGTCCGAAGGGTAACTAAGGGGAGGCAGCAGGAGAATAAATCTGCCTCTCCACTCTGCCCTTCAATATAACAAGTAAATGGAAATGTGAGAAGCGCGGTAACCATGAGCAAATGAGAAATTGTGCACGGCCATTTGCTTCTGTGAAAATGATTAATGTAGCTACAGCCTCTGTGGCAAAACAGGAAATGGATCATCACACTTGGCCCATCTCCCGGTACATGTAGCCTATTACATTCTACACTGATATACTATTTACTACCATTTACTGTGAACATATATAAAGAAGGTGAAAAAACTTATTTACAGGGCACATTCCAAATCATTCTTTAGAAACTCTTGACAGACGCACAAGTATCCCTCTAAACTATGTACGTAAGACTACGCCTATTACATTTTGAATTATGATGTATTGTAATGATATCCTTAGGCAAATTCACCATCAATAGAAGGTAAGTTTCACCTAAGTCTCAAAGTTACAGGATTCAATTCCCGTACAAGTTGCATGATAAAGCCCAGCACTCCCCTAAAGATAAATTTCAAAATAAATAAGCATGCTAACTATTTACCATGCTCTCCATGCTTTAATTTTACACTTCACAACTTCGAACCTCTGCATTTTACAGAAGAGCGCAAAATCTGGTTATAATATTAAAATAGAGAATAAGGGACCAGGCAATAAATTAAAAAAGAGACCAACCCAATATCGGGTTATAAAATTAAGATAAAGACCATCCCATCGTATTAAAACCTAACATATAATCCCTTACAAGTTTCTCAACTACTAGGTCCGTGAGTAAACACAAAAAGACCTCTTCTTATGAATGGCCTTTACATAAATATAACTCTAGAGGGAGTGAATTGCTGGATTCTGTTTGATAAAGTCACAGGGGCGCATCTGAGCATTTATGGATGAGTAGAACATGGTAAATATCTAATGCAGATTGCTTAAGAATAGGAAAAAGATAAAA